>JAQIWR010001629.1:0-13112 GCA_034695945.1 Glomeris hexasticha
TTGGCCGTTTCATTGGCTAAACCATGGTTTCACGTCACTGCGCGCGTCATTTTAAGGCGTGGCTTTTATGGTCTATTGTGTTGACCCTCGGCGGTCCACGATTGTGACGCATGCTACTCTCCAAACAGGGTACCATCTGGCTGACCAGGTGCAGGAATTGCATCGGTGGCACCCTGTTTGGAGAGTAGCATGCGTCACAATCGTGGGCAGCCAAGAGCTTAGCCAAGAGTTGAATTTCATCACAGTGACGTGCACACTAGGGGCGGATGCGCTATGCTATCTATCGAACAATGATCGTATGGGTATGGCCAGCTTGAATTTGGACGCCATTTTGGTCCACAGTCCGTCCCATAGGAAAGCATGAAGTCGGGACCGAAATGGCGACGCCTGCAAACCATGTGACTACTATAGTTGACTATAGCGGATCAAACTAGTAACCCTAGTTGAGCTCTATGCGGATCCGTTTGCAAGAAAGTTGCAATCGCTGGGACGGAGTTTATCGCAAATTAGCGTGTAATGAATCGCAAACGCAACTGCAATCTAAAGTCCTGGAGATAATAATCATGTAGTACTATTAATTAATAACTAATTCCCGTATTTTATTACGTTTTCGTTGGTCAATATTAGAGGTTGCGTTTCGTGCAACATTCTTTCACGGCGAAGTATTGCTCCGCAACATTCTTTCATTCGTACTATCACTTGACTCGCGTTGCGCGCAATAATATTGCTAACCTATTAATTCTCACGCAATAATATTGCAAATGTGTAATTTTTCCAGGCATTGGACTCTTCCCAAGGACAGGACAGATTGGACTTGAAACATTGCCATTTGGAATTCCATCTGGGGAAACATTTTAAAGTGAAATACACGACTGCTGTGAGGAAGATGGAAGCCGAATCCACATTTTTCAATTCATTACTGGTATTAATATAAAACAAATAGGTCAATAAAATATATGTATATTAATTAATTTATTTTTATTATATAATAATATAGGCTGGAGGTGCTGCAGGAACTGCTGTTGATTTAGCCCTATTTCCTTTGGACACTGTTAAAACAAGATTGCAAAGTTCAAGCGGGTTTTGGAAATCGGGAGGATTCCGGGGAATTTATTCCGGTGTTGGTTCTGCTGCTCTTGGATCGGCTCCAAATGGTTTATTATTATGAATTATTGTAAATTAAATTAAAATAGAAATGCAATTTATGTTTTATTTTTATAAATTACAGCTGCTTTATTCTTCTGCACGTACGAAGCGGTTAAAAAGTACGCGGGACGTGATTCGCCGTTGGTTCAAATGGGTGCTGCATCATCGGGTGAAGTGGTATTGACTTTAACAACTTGGTTATTTGTTTCTGAGAAAGGTTTCGAAATGTTTTTTTACATTTTTTAAGGTGGCATGTGTGGTGAGAGTTCCAGTTGAAGTGGTGAAACAGCGCGCGCAAGCTTCGGCGAAACTCGGAAGCGCGGAAGTACTCCGTCAAACATTACAACAAGAGGTGCTTCTAGTCTTTCCAACCACTTTGTACACGTAATACACCAAATACACTTGAGGAAATCAATTACTTGTGATGTATATTGGGTAAAGTTCACGGGAATCGTTGACATCGCCGTTTTCAAAACACTTTGCCGTACATACACGTGCGCGTATTTAGTTATGTATGATTTGGCAGTTATAATTTATTTTAATTACATTTTTCAACAGGGTTTTAGAGGATTGTACCGTGGTTACTTCAGTACAGTCATTAGAGAAGTAAGTTTGAAATTGAAATTACGGTACGGTTAAAGGTGAAAGCAAGAAAGCAAGTGGTGCAACAAAATATCTGTGAAAATTAGGGAAAAAAAGTGACCGTATTTTTATCGAGAACCTTATAATTGATGACCCCCTATCCAGAAAGCCAGGGGAGCATCAATTATAAGAGTCGATAAACCTACAGTCAAACTTTGACATCTAATACCTTTTTTTTTACTAATTTTCACATACATTTGGTTGGACCACTTGCTTTCTTCATGACTTTCCTTCAAGCAGTTTAAGTTTCAGGGTACCTTGCAAAACCGTGTCAGTTCACCTTTAAGTGAATTTTGCGGATAGTAAGACCAAGAAGACATTGTATGTATATTTTCAATTTTCCAGATACCGTTTTCATTCATTCAATTCCCACTGTGGGAAATGATGAAGGTAATATAATAATACATTGTTGTTATTAATATAGAATACTTTGATGGTTACTTTATTAAAATGTTATTTTTTTTTGGTATAGTCGGCGTGGTCGCAACGACAAGGCCGGTACGTTGACGCGTGGCAATCCGGAGTCTGCGGAGCAGTTTCAGGTTAATTCTAGCAAACTTTGTATATTGTTTAAATATACTTTTAAAATGAATTAAAGAATAAATTGGATTTTAATAATATTTAGGTGGGATTGCGGCAGCGGTGACTACGCCGTTAGATGTCGCGAAAACGAGAATAATGCTGGCCGATGTACGTAAGCATGATTTGTATTTTCCTATATTCAATCCTATATTTAATATGGAATTATAAAGGCTATTATTGTATATTTTGTTTTCAGAAAGGTACTGAAATGGCATCTGGGGACGTGTTACGTACGTTGAGGTTAATTTGGTTGGACGGAGGAGTGAACGGGTACGGATCGTGTTTTATTTTTATTGTTATTTAGAAAAATTGGGTTATGAGATACATGGAAAACGTTGGTAGGTTATTTGCTGGTGTTGTTCCAAGAGTGATGTGGATTTCGGTGGGTGGTGCAATATTTTTAGGCGTTTACGAAAAGGTGAAAATTTGGTTGTCGGCTCGATCCGCGGTGAAGCATTTAGATCGATTTTAGTTGATTTGTATGGAAAATGTTGCTCATAAGTGGGATAGAAAAGATTAAAACAAAGAGAAAATAACATTGGCTGATTTATAATTGATTTATGAAATTGTTTGTTGGCGAAATTTTGTGTAAATGTTCATTTTAAGGAAGTTTTATGGGACTAGGATGATATGACGCCAGACAATATGGCGACGCTGAATTGCCGTCGGATATATTGACACTGACGTTTTGATGCCAAATTCAGATTAAATTTTAAATTACGTATAAATTAAATTTAAATTAAATTGATGTTCAGTAAATTGCATGCAGATGCATATAATTTATAATATTTGTCTGTAATATTTCAAAATTCATAACTTCTAGTGTCCATTTTGACACAGAGTACAGTTTGACGCCGGGTACAGTTTGACGCTAGCATTATTGAAATATCGTAAACAAATTATATAACTTACATAAATGAAACTAATCTACATGTAATTTGCATTGGATTGTTTAAATTTATATTAATTTAAATCATTCTAATTTGTTCATCGATGTGGAATGAGGTCATACAAGTATCCGGCGGCGTCATTTTATCTGGCGTCATTGTGTCCCGAAGGAAATTGTAACGGTTTTTCCCGTCAGGAAAATGGAACGTTTTCAAATTTTTGAATACATGACGCATCCGCCAATCAGATTGCGCGGCGCGCCTCGATACCGATACGTATCGATACAGGTAGATTGAAGCGGGAAGAAGTATCGATCGCGGCCGGCCAGAAAAGGTTTTGCCTTGCCAGTTTACACTATCAAGACATTATTGATTACATGGTCGAAAGGTCGAAGTTTGAGTTGTGGAGTTCACCTCGTTTAACCGGCTCAGTTTCGATCGAACTACAAGAAGTAAAAGATGTCGGAAAAACAGCGAACCAGCCCGGTGAAAAACTTTATTGCCGGTGGATTCGGCGGAATTTGTCTGGTCGGTGCTGGTCATCCACTGGACACCATCAAGGTAAATGACCATTTTAACCGTTAATTAACCTTAATTTCGTATTTCCGAATACGTATTTCATCACTTCGTCCTCGATTTATTTCGTAATCGGCGAAAGTTTTGGTTATTTTCATCGATATCTGCGGAGAACGCCATCTTAATCAATGCGGTGATCGTGCAGTGTGACATGACACCTGTGTCAAAATCCCTACAGTGAAAAACTTCTATGCTGGAAAACCTGGAAAGTTTTCCTGGACACTTGAGATTCCAGTTTTTACAGAAAAATAATAATAAATCTGATTTTTAAAAATTTATTCTATTTTTTAAATTAATATTAGTAAAATTTATCTTTATGGATCGCTTCACACAGGATGGTTGATCTTTCTTGCGCTTTCCCCAGAACTTTATAAATGGTTTTAACTTGTTGAATCTACCAACAGATGGCGCCACTTAACCAAAATTTTTCCTGTTTGATTTTTTTGTAGAAACTTTCGTAAAAATGTAGTGAATTTTAATATTTTGAAAATGAACAATATTATATTTTAGATTATGTATTCATATGTGTTTGAGAAAAAGTGAACTTCTCTAGTTTGTTATTCACATTAGTGTCAAGGATGTGAATTTATGATGATTTCAAAATGGGAAAATATAAATTTTATGGTTTTGAAATGCATTTGAATTTTATAGTTATATAGTGTTTTTGATGACTCAATTTTATAGATTTACACACAAGTCAGAGAACTTTGCTCTGTTTTTATTTCATTTATTCAGCTTTATTGTTTTACTGTTTGTCCAAGTTTTGAATTTGAAATTTACAATTTGAAATTTGCATTTTAGGTTTTAAATTTTTTAAAAATTAGTTACTAAATTTGTATTTTGGATTTTTAAAATTGACAATTAGTTATGAAATTTGCATTTTCGATTTTTGTTCACAATTAGTTACTAAATTTGCATTTTTAATTAGAATACTAAGTTTATATTTTAAAGTTTTAAAAGTTTTTAGAAGTTTACAATTAGTTTCTTTATTATTAAATTGTAGGTTAAAGTTAAAAAAATGGAAAGTGGGCGTGTCTACGAAGTAATGACGTAATAACCTTGACTTCCTCTTGTCCAGTGAAAATTTGTTACAAATTAACAAGTGACAGTCACATTTTTCCCTTCCCTTATCCTGCAAACATTGTAATTTGCACCAAGATTTATTTATTGCGCAATGCAATTACACTTTTCTTTTTTTTTGCCCCGCCGCCATCTTGCATGACGTCATTCCATATTTTCACATCTCCAACCAGAAGGAAATGAGAAGTGACGCCTAAAGTGTCAAACAATCAACTTTCTCCAAGTCTTTTGTCTTCGGTAAATTAAAACAGTCTCAGTTTTCAAATTAGGCTTAAATACAACAAACTAGAGAACAAAGGAAAGTTAAGCCTAAGCTGCTTGTACAAGATTATTTCCGAAACGGCTAGATAATTTGACAAATTTTTTGCACTAGTTTATATAGTTAGTGGAAATGCTGTCCCTTACAAGAATTGGTTTAAATATCATTACTAGTTTTGAAGATAATTAACTTTTTTAAAACGATTCTGAAAATTCGCGACAACTTTTCCTCAGTTTTTGCTTAAATTCACTAGGAAAAATTCACATTTAAGTTGAAAATAATTCAAATAAGTGAAACTAAGAAGGAAATTGAACGTATTTTAAGCATATTTAGTGATTATAATGAAGAAATTAGGTTTTTAAATTAGGGCGCGGTTAGGAGATCCCTTTTCCTCGTTTTCGGACTTGTGGCTTGATTAATATCTCGTAATGGTTGGCATGTAAATTGAAAGGTGTTACCTGTCTTGGTTTTGCCTTGAAGCTGATCATTTTATTATTGAAGTCACGTGACGATGATCCGTAATTACATAATTACCAATGGAATAGTTTTTTTTATAATGTCGGGCGTAATTTATTTAATTAAACTAAGCACTTTAATTGTGAAATAATCGTTTCGGATTGCGTAAAATGATATACATTTCCCATGAATGATATGACGTTTTGTACGATGTTTTTTTCGGAGGGGGGGGTTGTTCAATAATAACGTATGTTGAATGTTTTTTTGGAGAATTTGCTGTTTTCAATATGTAGGTTTTAATATTATTTGGAATTTGTAAAGATCGAAGTACACATATTATTTTATACTTACGTGTAATATTTTTTTGCATGTGAAGGTGTACATGTTACACTTTTTGGAATAATCTTTACACTTTTAGGAAAAATTTGTACACTTTATGGAATAATTTGTACACTTTTTATGATATTTTTACACGTTTGGGAATACTCTTTACACTGAGGAATACTTGTTACACTTTTGGAAATATTTGTACACTTTTAGGAAAAATATTTACACCTTTGGGAAAATTTTACAATTTTAGGAATATTTTTTACACCTTTGGGATTAATTCGTACAATGTTGGGAATATTTTTACACTTTAAGGAATAATACTTACACCTTTGGGAAAATTTTACAATTTTAGGAATATTTTTTACACCTTTGGTATTAATACGTACAACGTTGGGAATAATCTTTACACTTTTAGGAATAATCTTTACACTTTTAGGAATAATCTTCACACCTTTAGGAATAATCTTTACACTTTTATGAATAATTTGTACAACTTTGAGAATAGTATTTACACTTTTGAATATTATTTACACCTTTGGGATTAATTCGTACACCTTTGGGAATATTTTAACACTTTTAGGAATACTTTTTACACTTTTTGGAATAATTCGTAAACTTTTGGTAATAATTCGTACACTTTTAGGAATAATCTTCACACCTTTAGGATTAATTTGCATAATTTTTGAAATTTCTCTTTACACCTTAAGAGGTAGTTTGAAAAATTCTCCAATGCATAGTGTATATTTTAAATTATTTTTTTAAACTTTCAGAATTACTTTTTACACCTTTAAGACTACTTTTTGCACTTTTAGTAAATTACTTTGTACGCTTTTCAAACTACGTTGTACACTTTTGGAGATTATTTGCACTTTTTTTGGAATAAACTTTTTACACTTCTGAAGGTTAATTTACACTTTATAGATTGAATTGTGGTTCATGTTTTATATACAAAGTATAAACATTTATACTTTTACACCTTTTATTCTTTTTCTTTTCCATTCGTTTGTCAAAACTTTTATTTTTCATTTGTCACTGTTTATTTTTAAGATTAAAAATTTAAAACTTTTAAACCTTTGTTTTTATTTTACAACTTTCACCGTTGACTGACTGTTGCAAAATCTTCTTTTCACACTTTTGTTAACCGGTTTTTAACTTTAGAGGGGTTAATTTTAGTTTTTGAGTGACATTTTGACGTTTTGGTGTTTTTATGATATTTGGTACGTGGTTAACGGACGTCCCCCCGTCATGCGGGGTCACGTGATTGGTCGATTGGCGGATGGCTATAAATGTCGTTCCGGGATGAAGTTTTATGCAGCTCTGCAATTATGTTGAAGTTGTGCGAAATCCTAAACTTGATAAAGTAGGCCTAACTAACACTTTTCAAACACCTTTGACCTCAAATAATTGATGCAAAGTGACGTCACTGCATTCTTGAGTGCAAACATTAAGATAAAACTGTAAACCCCAAACCCCTTTCATTACTTTTTACTTTAAACGAAGTCTATCAACATAAACGCCATTTACTTTTCCATTTATCTTTATGGATTTTTGAGCATTTCCTTTATTTAGTTGATCCCAATTTGAGCATTTGCTTTCCAGTTTGTCACGATTTGAGCATTTGCTTTAGTTGTATACATTTCGGTTCATTGTCTCCTGAAATACACTAGATATTGAGCATTTGCTTTCGCCTTTTGAAGAATAAAATGGTTGGCATTATTGAGCATTTAATTAATTTTTTTGGGAAGAGAATTGAACTTTATTGAGCATTTACTTTAGTTTTTAGATTTCATTATTCAGCATTTACTTCAGTTTTTAGAAGATAATTTAAATTCGTTGAGCATTTACTTTAGTTTATAGACGGCAATTTACATTAAATATTGAGCATTTACTTTAGTTTTTAGATGAGAATTTAAATTTTTTGAGCATTGACTTTAGTTTTTGGAAGAGAATTTAAATTTACTGAGCATTTACTTTAGCTTGTAGAAGAGAACTGACATTTATTGAGCATTTACTTTAGTTTTTGGAAAAAAATACTTTAGTTTTTAGAAAACAATTTAAATGTATTGAGCATTTGCTTTTCTTTATAGAACAACTCGAATTATATTGAGCATTTGCTTTAGTTTTTAGAAGAGAATTTAAATTTATTGAGCATTTACTTTAGTTTTTAAAAGAATTTGAATGCATTGAGCATTTACTTTAGTTTTTAGAAGAGACTTTGAATTCATTGAGCATTTACTTTAGTTTTTAGATTTAATTATTGAGCATTTCCTTGAATGTCGGCCATTTTCTTATTGCTAACCGTCTAAATTTAGTCATTTGCTTTTATTTCTGAGACACGAATTCCAGAAGTCGTTAAATTTAACAATGCCCACAATTTATATATGATGTCAAAACAAGGTTACAAACGGTGACATTTATTTATTTTGCCTTCTCATGACGTCATGGTTGACATATTGAGATGCAACCTCGACAGCGTCTTCCATATTTATCAAACGAATAAGCTGGAAATGGAAACCACGCTTATCCTGGGACAAAATTTCACCTTGAATAAGGCAGATACATAACACGAGTGATATATCAAAAAAGGCAAAAAGCATTTTGACAGTGTTGGGTGCGATTAGAGCGACATCTAGTGACATTAGGCAGAGTATATGGTATTTTTGGTGACAATATCTGGCAACATTTGTGCGATAATAAAACTCACAACTGAGCATTCTTCGTGCCAATAAACCGTTCCAGGTTCAGTGTGACCTTCAATTCCTCAAATCAGCACATTCAAAATCGAAAAGGGACTAATCTGAAGGGAAATGGGCGTGTCATGTAGGCCACGCTTGTGCAGGGACAGAAGTAATAAGAGGAAATAATAAGCAAATCTTATAAGGAAGAACGACATAAATAGATGCTTAAATTGGTACAAAGGCAAAGCAAATGCTAAATAAGTTATTCTAACTAAAGCAAATGCTCAATTCATTTTAAAAACTAAAGCAAATGCTCAATTCATTCTAAAAACTAAAGCAAATGCTCAATAATTTATTGTAAAACTAAAGCAAATGCTCAATAGTTCATTCCAAAGACTAAAACAAACGCTATATACATTATTATAACATTTATCGCGATGAGCGAACTCTAATTTAACATTCAAGTAAATATAATTACAGTATAATATTTTTGGGGAAAGTCAGGGATTTCCAGTATGAAGTAGTACTGGAAATGGTAGATTATTCCCAACAATTAAGTCTGAAATATTGTTCCACCACAGGATTATGCAGCTTTACGCAATGTCTTAGCCGTTTACCTAACATTCAAATGTAAATATAATCCCAGTGTAGAATATTATGGGAAAGTCAGGGATTTCCAGAATTAAGTTCTGGAAATTTCAGATTATTTCCTATAACATGGGAGGTTTCCACTTTAAACTTGGTTCTAAGAGTCGACGCGACTTAACGCGACGAGCTAGCCGCGTAATTTAGCATTGATAGAATAGAATAGAGTATTCTAGGGTAATAAGTCAGGGATTTCCAGGATTAAGTACTGGGAAAAGTAGATTATCTCTTAACAAGTCAGGGAAATACGGTTTTCTGCCGTACACGTGGTTCTACGCGTTGATGTGACCTAATACAAAAAGTTAGTTGTAATTTAACATTCTGAGACTGGAAAAAGTCAGGGATTTCCAGTATTAAGTACTGGAAACAGTAGATTATCTCCTAACAAGTCAGGGAAATACGGTTTTCCGACGTACACGCGGTTCTACGCTTCGATGTGACCTAATACACAAAGTTGGTTGAAGCTTAACATTCTGGGACTGGAAAAAGTCAGGGATTTCCAGGATTAAGTACTGGGAAAAGTAGATTATCTCCTAACAAGTCAGGGAAATACGGTTTTCCCACGTACGCGCGGTTCTACGCGTCGATGTGACCTAATACAAAAAGTTAGTTGTAATTTAACATTCTGGAAGTGGAAAAAGTCAGGGATTTCCAGGATTAAGTACTGGGAAAAGTAGATTATCTCTTAACAAGTCAGGGAAATACGGTTTTCCGCCGTACACGCGGTTCTACGCGTCGATGTGACCTAATACACAAAGTTAGTTGTAATTTAACATTCTGGGACTGGAAAAAGTCAGGGATTTCCAGAATTCACTATATTCACTGACTATTGTAATTGATTTTGTGCAGGTCCGGCTTCAAACTCAGCCCACCCCCGCGGCCGGACAATCGGCGCTGTACTCGGGCACTTTTGATTGCGCCAAGAAGACCGTGGCCAAGGAGGGATTTCTTGGACTTTACAAAGGCATGGGGGCACCTCTTTTTGGGGTCACCCCCATGTATGCTGTCTGTTTCCTGGGTTTTGGAATAGGAAAACGAATCCAGCAAACTCATCCCGACCAAGAACTCACGTGAGTCTTTCTTACTTTCTTAACACACACTGCACTTCACAATCAATGCCCATTGTATATACAAAGCCCATTGGATGGGGGGGGGGGGTAAGATGGTCTAGGTGACTTTACATTCCGTCTTTCACCTAAATGGGTCTCACTGTCTCTTCAAAACACCTCCCAAGTGGCCCTGTCAGGCTCAAACAGCGAGAAAACATCAAATTCAAGATGGCACCGTTTTTCCTTTGTTCTCGTTTGAATCCGACCACGTGGCTTTTTTCTATTGTTCATCAACAGGCAGTTTGAAGGGGGAAATGCCATTATGACAACTTGATATGAGGGATTCAGATCGATTAGCGATAAAAGGAAGACGGTTGAGGTTTCCGGGGGCGTGGCCAGACATCGTCGCGCGATTGGTTGTCTATCGCTGCGTACGTTATAGTTTGACATTTAGTAGAAAAGCAAAGTATAGTGTCATTCAGCAGTTAATTATGATGTTTGTTTAATGATAAAAGTTACAAATGTTTCAGTCATTTTGTCACGATGCTGGAATTTAATGTTCAGCAAACAGTTTAAAATTAATTTCGCTGAAACTAATTAAGTTGTTAGTCTGAAAATTAGTAGAAATGTTCAACACTATGATAGTAAGACAGTAATATTTTTATTTTTTATAAATATTTATTAGTTTTTTTATAATAAATTCCAGAATGTCAACGTTCTTTTAGTCGCGACACGCGAAACTTGTCAGCGGTCGGTTTCAAATTAATTCCTCCTAAACTAATTAAGTTGTTCCTCTGAAATTTAGTATAAATGTTCAACACTATGATAGTTAGACAGTAGTATTTTTATTTTTTATAAATATCTATTAGTATCTTCATAATAAATTCCGGAATGTCGACGTTCATTTATTCGCGACACGCGAAAATTGTCGGCTCTCGGTTTCAAATTAATTTCTCCTTAGCTAATGAAGTTGTTCCTCTGAAATTTAGTATAGATGTTCAACACTATGATAGCTAGACAGTAGTATTTTTACTTTTTATAACCTTTTGTTAGTTTCTTTGTAATAAATTATAGAATAGCGGTGACCATTTTGTCACGATTCGTGAATATCGCAGCCGTCGGTCGGTTTACAATTAATTCCCCTCAAACTAAATAAGTTGTTCCTCTGAAATTTGGTATAGATGTTTAATATTATAATAGTTAGACGGTGGCATTTTTATTTTTTCTAAACTTACGTTAGTCTCTTTATAATAAATTCCAGAATTGCGACGGCCATCTTGTCGCGACACGCGAAACTTGTCGGCTGTCGGTTTCAAATTAATTCCTCCTAAACTAATTAAGTTGTTCCTCTGAAAATTGGTATAGATGTTCAACACTATGATAGCAAGACAGTAATATTTTTATTTTTTATAAACTTTTGTTAGTTTCTTTATAATAAATTCCAGAATTGCGATGGCCATCTTGTCGCGACACGTGAAAGTAGATTCCGGCCAATCGTAATACGATATTAATATGAAATTTAGTAAGAACGTTTGATATTACGTTACCCAGACAGTGATACATCCCTTTCTTGTTAAATTACACTACCTTTCGTGGCAATAAATTCTAAAAAAGCCATTTTGGCAGGCGCGTCGCTCGGCTTCACGTCAAATCGGAAAAATAGATGAACGCATACTTGAAACCTTTCCAAGCAAAGCTTTTTACTACATTTTTATGAATGGGATCTCTCACATATACAATGATATACTTGTACATTATTTTTAGAAAAACCTCATAACGCGCAACACGTATTGCGTTCACCCTTTAACGCGGAAACTCCAACTGCTATATGTGAAAAATAGTTGATAATAAGTGCTTTTGGCCGTGTCTCAATGGTATAGTGATCTTTTTTTTATCGAATTCTGGGGGGTTGGAAAAATGCAGGAGAGTTGCATGAACTTGGTTGGAGTTGGTTGAACGTGTTTGGAGGCAATCTCCTCGTTGGTCACCAAAATAATTGCTAGCACATGCCTCTGAAATAACAAATTTCACACGCCCAGGTCTCGGTATAACGTCGAAAAAACGTTAAAATAACGAGGGGAAAAAAAAAGAAGAAATTGCCGCCCATGCAAATAAATAACTCACTTTGCAGCAACAACCATTTTTAGACTTCACCCCTCCTTTTTGATACACTACCTTCATATACTTTACCCACTTTGGAGCTGCTATTAACCATGCTCAATGTATTATCACGTTTATACAAGTAGCCATCTTGGAATAAAAAGTTTTCACTCTTCTGAAATTAAAAAAAAAACTACAACTACATACTACTGTTTCACATTTAAATATAGCTGCTTTGAATTCAGACTGGGGGGTGTGAACTGAATTTCCATTTTTTATCCATTTGATATTATCCAAATTTCACAGCTGGTTTACCTATGTAACCTTTGTAACTTGACCGTGGTCAACTTAAGGTCAACTTAAGGAAGGAGTTACTTTTTGGGGATTTTTATATTGGGGGATTATAGGGACTTGAACATTTTTTTTGTTTTTTTTTTTTTGGTCCAAGAATTTGTAATTCCTGTAGGACTCCTGCAGGAATCCTGGAGGAATTATTGCCGTTTATCTGCAGAAATTCTGTGTTTATAATAGATTTTTTGGTCATGTAGTTGGAGTAATGTGTATGGAAAAGAAAAAAAATGCGAGGGTTATGCAATTTCTTGCAGAAATTATGCAGTTCTGAATGATTCCTTCATAATCATTGCAGAACATCTGCAGAATTTCCAAATTAATTTTAAAATGT
>JAQIWR010001630.1:0-13106 GCA_034695945.1 Glomeris hexasticha
ATTACCTTCATATATCTTGCATATATCCTGCATTTCTTGCTAGATTCTACCATATTTCACTCATATTCTTTACATTTTCTCCAGGAATTACATTTTCCAGTTAGTTTTATTGGTTTTTGTATCGCCAACGCTGTCGTAAAATCCGCATTTCTGCATTTTCCTGCATATTACCTTCATATATCTTGCATATATCCTGCATTTCTTGCTAGATTCTACCATATTTCACTCATATTCTTTACATTTCCTCCAGGAATTACATTTTCCAGTTAGTTTTATTGGTTTTCGTATCGCCAACGCTGTCGTAAAATCCGCATTTCTGCATTTTCCTGCATATTACCTCCATATATCTTGCATATATCCTGCATTTCTAGCTACTTCCTTCAACATTCTACCTGGTTAATCGTATATTCACCAGAAATCCACCAGGAATTACCTTTATAGTAAGTTTTCTTTGCTTTTTCGTATCGCAAGGTCTGTCGAAGATGGCGCCGACGGAGTTGGGGGGGAAGAAAGGGAGTTTGGTGTTATTAGGGGTGGGGGTGGGTATGATCAAAAATGACCAGACAGAGCACTTAATTGGACATGTCAATATGGTGAAAAATATATAGTGGGACATGAGAGATGATCGGTGTTTGGGAAATTAGTGGGCGAGACGCCAAGCCGAAAATCCAAGTCGCTTTCGCGTAATTACATATTACATATACTGCACGTATGTAACATAAAAGCGGTACAGTTTGGCTTTAACTATACTCTGTGTATATGGAGTGATGAGGATGATGATGAGGAGGAGGAGGAGGATGAGGAGGATGATCATCATCCGTGATCACGATGATCCGAAACGAGGCCTAGCCATATCCTCGGCCCGGCTATAATTACGCATTTAGGCTTAAATGCAGATGGCTTGCAGCACAAGCCGGGTGACGAGACGTCCATCTAACATGTGATTGGCCGCAGGATGATATTAGGACACGCCCACCGACAGTCCACCACTTGGGTGGAACGCGGTGCTCGGATTGCCCAAGATTACGGCGCAGAAATGAAATGCGTGCTCCGCATCCATAGGTTTGCCCCCCACATTCGGTCTACCTATAGAGCAGGGCAATTAAGTAAGGCTAGGACACACCCTAACCCTCTCTATAGCGGAAAAACCTCCAATCTTCGGGGAAATAGCCAACGAACACCTCTTATAACGCGGTTCCGAATCGTGGAATCCGCTCCGAAAAATGCTCAGGGGTTTCAGTAAGATGGAATAATTACATATGGCCCTGAAAGGAACGGCGTTGACTATTAGAACAGTGGAAAAAATATTCCAGCATCGGATATAATGAACCTCGGCTATAATGAACGATTTTACGTTCCCCCGGATCGCGCAAACCGCTCCAAAAATTGCTCAGCGGAATCAAAATAATGGAATAAGTCTATGTGACCTTGAAATGAATGACCTAAGCAAGTAGAACGATAGGAAAATATCCCAACACCGGATATAATGAATTTTGGTTATAAAGAACAATAACAAAAAATTTTATATATGGGGATATTTCTCTCATCGTTAACTTATAATATCAGCTGAAATGATTCAGGAATGAAGAAAATACTAATTTGGTTATAGTGAACCTCAATATCATTGACCATTAGAACGACTGGAAAGTATGCCAGCATTGGTTATAATGAACTTTGGTTATAACGAATAATAATATAATTATAAGTGAGAAGTAAATAAATTATGAACAAGTAAATAAAATGTTCACCTGATTATAGTGAACCTCGAATTCAGTCTAACTCAGTAACTTCTGGTACAGTGAACCCCGATATAACAAACCCCGATATAACAAACCCGATATAACAAACCTCGGTTATAACAAAAACAACAAAACTCACAATTGGATTTCTTTTCATCATCAAGGTGTAATTAAATTCTATTCATTTGCGATGTTTATAATGAACCTCGGATACAGTGAACCGATGCATTACAATATATCCTTACATCTGCTATAGCGAACCCCTGTTATAACGAACTATAGAATTAAATGTTGCAATTGTTTTTCATCGTCAAGGGGGAATTTAAACGAAATAATTATAAGAATAAAAGATCTGCAGAATACTTGCAGAATGTATGCAGAATACATGCAAATCACTTGTGAAGTCCTACCAAAGTGCTGCCCTAATGTCAAGGAACAAATTGGCGCAATGTGCCGCCAAGCTTCCTTTTTTTGCCGCTTGGTGGCGCTGCGAACGGAGTGAAGCATGCTGGGTCTTCGTGTTCGCTTATTGAATTAAATCAGTTATTTTATTATACTATATACATTTAATAAATTATTTACAAAATTCCAATGATGCATTATACATAAATTAATAACGTGGACATTTGTAACGCGCGCAAAACGCTGCGTTACTCGTCATTTAAAAAGGTCAACTTACGCAGGTTTTCACTAATTAAACTACCAAATTTGAGTGTAATTTACAACTACATTTGACCCATTAATAAGGTTGTTAATTAGTATTAAAATCATCTTTTTCAAAACAGTTGTAACGCGGATTCCACTCGGTAGCGACTAAACGCGCGTTTCACAAAATTCAATCTAGTTACGATAACCACCTTAATGACCTTAATTATCAGGTGGAACGTTTAGGAAACGTTTTGAGGGTGTAAAATAAACGTGGTATGATAGAAAATTGGCATGAATGTAGTTGGGGTGTAACGATAAAGTGTGTTGTTGCGCGATTCGCGGCGCGTTCGCATCAACTCGGCTCTCCGTTATATAATGAAGGATTATAGGATTGTAGGAGGGTTACCGTGGCAACGAATTAACATATTCGTGAAATTATCGAGGCCCAGGCATAATTTGCATGCATGCATGTACGCTTTGGCGCCATTAAAACGTGGCACGTGTAATTGGCAGATTGAGCGCAAACGCGTTCCTAAGCAACGCGCCATGTAAAAATGCCAAATCCACATCTATACATCATTAAACGCCGTTTCTTCTTTGCAAACAATCGCATATACAACTCAAATAGGATTCATCATCTTCAACTTTCCCCCATTGCAAAGTGTTCCAAACGCGGGTACGCGTGCGTCGCGACAACTTCGCGTTTGCGCTCCACGCAGTTGCCGGTGTTAGATCCTGCCCTGTAATTTTTTGGAACGTCTTTTGTAACATAGGCAAATTTACAGAAAATGATTCTTGGGTTTGGCACCAGGTGGCGTGTCATAATGTGCTGTTGATAGCGAAGTTAAATAGCAGCGACACCTAGCGCCGAAAGTTAAAATTCCATTTGTAAATTCCATTAAAATATGTAATAATTTTTAATAGTAAAGTAGAGTTTGTGAAATAACATTTTTAAATAAATACCTGTGTAAGTTGACCACCTGTTTAACTTGACCATGTGAGTAACTATACGACTAACTTCGTAAAGTTATTTCTTTACAACCTTCCCACCAAAACGTTGTCTAAAATGTTAAATTACTTGACCACCTGCATAACTTGACCACCTGCATAACTTGAACACCTGCATAACTTGAACACCTGCATAACTGTACCACCTGTTTAACTTGACCATGTGACTAACTATGACTAAATTCGTAAAGTTATTTCTTTACAACATTTCCACCAAAACGTTGTCTAAATGTTAAATTACTTGACCACCTGCATAACTTGACCACCTGCATAACTTGAACACCTGCATAAGTTGACCACCTGTTTAACTTGACCATGTGACTAACTACACGACTTACTTCGTAAAGTTATTCCTTTACAACATTTCCACCAAAACGTTGCCTAAAACGTTAAATTACTTGACCACCTGCATAACTTGACCACCTGTTTAACTTAATTACATGTTTAACATGACCACAAACAGGTCATTAAACCCCACTTTACCCTCAAATTCTACCAACTAGTAATAATTAATTTCCACTTAAAAGTTGTATTTCTATAAAATTTTAATTTTAACTTTGCAACCTGTGTAACTTGGCCACCTGTTTAACTTGTTCACATCACTAACTAAGTCAACTTTAACTTGATGCCATCTAAATAAAATTGGTAGAAGTTCCTTTTTGAAAACGAACGACACGTAATCGCGAAGAACTCCTTGCGGTCAACTTAGACAGGTTTTCCCCTCTAATCGGCATCCCAGCGGCACACCGCTTTCGATGAAGGTCAGATACGTAGGGTCTTGTGGTTTCTCACCTCCCTGAACCTAAGTGTACTGTCAGGGATCAAGCGGTACTTAGTTGGATCGTTCGGAGCGGAATTTTCATCGCGCGCGACGCTGCAAAATTTCGCATTCATTTTCCTCCACTTATTGTTATTGTTGTTGTTTTTTATTCTCATTTTTTCCTTTCCATTTTGCCTTTTTCTTTTGGCTTCAAACTCAGGGTTATGTTATGTTATGTTACGTTACGTTGTAGGGTTTCGTTTGCAGCAATCGTGACAACCTGTGATTAAGGGACGTGGAAATTGGTACTTTGCGCAGCATCGCGGACCGATCTTCACCTTTTCTCAACTTTACCAAGACCCATTTCTACTTTTTGTCTTTTCTCTCAGCACTCCGAATCAAATCTTCAATTATATTAGCTCCAGAGTAAGTTTGAGCTTTGCGCTTCAAGGGATATTCAAATGTTCTATTGTCAATTATGCGTTTAGTGAGTTGGCTGCCCCGTGAGAAAATCGGTGAAATCACGTACAGCAGTGTCACTTCACCTTTAAAACCCAATAATCAATGAAGTATGTTCTTATAACATTTGAACAAAGTGTTGAAAAAATCTGGGAAAATTCAGCAATGTTCCCAATTACGCGTTTAGTGAGTTGGCCGCCTCGCGAGAAAATCCGTGAAATCACGTATAGCAGTGTCACTTCTCCTTTAAAACCTTTAAAACCCAATAACCAATGAAGTATCTCGTGCATTTGAACGAGGCCTTGTCGATGTTTTCTACCATCTCATCCACCAATGTATCTCCATCTCGTTAAACGTTCATGCATTGATAACGCGCGACTTCATTTCATCTTTAAAACCCAGTGTAACTGCCAAATATTACTACAAATTGCAGATCTGGCAACATTTTACGACTGCATTTACCTCATATACCACATGATATCTACTCCTTTACATTTATAAGCATCAACCGCGGCTGTTTCTACCGCGGGTGTTTGTACCGCGACTGCGCAAAACTTTCTATAATCTCCAACTGTCATATACTCAACTGTACTAAAATTAACGCTAAGGAATTTAGGCCACGCCCAAGGGCGTGGCTACAACGTTTTTGGGCTTGTGTTGACTTCATTTGAAAGAGTAACGCGCGATAGAAAAACATTCGCGTGCAATCACAAATTTTCTTTATAATCCTGTATGCAGTATGGGATTGTTTAAGGGTAAGAATAGATTTAAGTCACACAATGTAGGCGTGGTTATATTAATTCTCAACCTCCAATGACTTCATTCGGGGATTGAAGCACGAACCGCGCGATACGAAATACTTCGCAAAGTTGTCAAAAGCAACCAATTTCTTTTAAATCACCTTGTGTAGAATGGATTGTTTAGTTTAAGGTTAAGAAGGCATTGAGGCCACGCCTTTTGGGAGTGGTTGGGACCATTAAACAACCATTGACTTCACGCGATACAAGATCAATCGCGTTTAGTATACTGTACCGCCAATTTCCATCAAATTCCTTGTATGGAGTACATTAATATGTTTGTTTATCAAGTTACCAAGGGACTTAAGCCACACCTAGTGGGCGTGGTTACGACTACAAACCCACCAATGACGAGAAGGAAAAGAGAAACACGATCTTCGACGTTGTGATATCGTACAAAATTCTCAATATCTCTTATGTAATCTGGATATTTTGGTCTAATTTATAGGTAAAAAAGTATTTAAACCACACCTTAAGGGTGTGGCTACAATAATTCATCATCCAATGATATCTTTCGCAAAGGAAACGCAAAACGTAATTCGCGAATTGTTATCAAACAAACTTTTCCCCATAATCCCAATTAAATTTGGATATTTTTATATTATGTTATGTCAAAAAGGGATATTGCCCACACCTTATGGGCGTGGTTATAATAATTAACCATCCAATGGCATCGTTCGCGAATAACAGGTCTTCCGAGTATAGTTAACGTATAAACTTTTCCCGCAATCGCAATGTAACATGTATTTTGGTGTTTTATTTCAGGTTAATAAAGGAAAATAAATACATTTTAAAAGTGACTATAGTTGGTTCAAAGTGAGAATAAACTATTCCCTCATTGGCTGATTTTTGTGACGTCATAATTCACGCGTTCTCATTGGCCGATTCCACATTTCAGCATTACTTCTGTATTATTTCTTTCCAGATTCACTTGAATTAATTTGGGGATTGTGTATGTGTGTGTTAGCGATTGCAAATTCGATTTACGCACTTCGATTTACGAAATACACATTTATAAATTAATAATTTTAATAATTTAACATGGACTTACTACTGTTTTGTCAAAATTTCTCATTTGTTCATCCTGTTGCATCTTCTCATACAATGATCTGGCCATTGCACTGTGAAACCTGGGCATTCTAGAATACGAGTTCATGCTGAAGTAGATATCTTGATAATATTAAATAAATACAGATGATTTTACCAATTTTAAATCGTATTTTTTCACCCAAAATGTTCCATAAAACTCACTTTTCCGATCGAAAAACCCACTAATCGATCGTAAATTCGTTGCAAGCACCCCTAACTGTCCCTAAACACTCGATCGATACTATAAATTCACTTTCTTAGCTTCGAAATCTTCGAAGAAAGTCGAGAAATCGGTTGCGGAACGTCGATGAAGGCGGCCATTGCGGAGTTTCAACTACGGTGCCACTCGTATTCGACGCAGCGTAATCGAAAAATTGAGACGCCGCCTGGCGGCGACTGCGCCAACCGCATATAACGTATTTCACTTTTGAATCCAGCGGATCGATAAATTTCAACCGGAGACTAAAATAGATGGTATGTGCGTGTGTTTTCTCATTTGTTTCGTTTGTTCACGCT
The DNA here is from genome assembly GCA_034695945.1 of Glomeris hexasticha. Classification (NCBI taxonomy): domain Eukaryota; kingdom Metazoa; phylum Arthropoda; class Diplopoda; order Glomerida; family Glomeridae; genus Glomeris; species Glomeris hexasticha. The sequence continues at coordinate 7,017 of JAQIWR010001630.1, forward strand.
ATTGTGTCTTGTTTTCATGTGCACTTTTCAAATATTAACGACAATTAACGAATTTTTAACGCAAAATTTGTATTTTTACATTTTTAAAAAACTTATTTAAATTAAATTCATTAAAAAACTAATGTAGAAATTACTATTATGTAACAGGAAACAGTATAGTATTAGGTTTAACTGTTTTGAATTATTATTATAATATTATGAACGTAATTAATTAATTTGAATTATTTTTATAAAAAAAATAAAATAAACAAAAACAATAAATATAAAAGTTTGTAATTAAAATATAATTAATATCAACAGGAAAAATAAATACAAATTACATTCCTTCAAGTATATTATTAGGTTTAACTGTTTTAATTAATATAATAATATTAAGAACGTAATTAATTATAATTGTAATTATTTTTATCAAAATACAGAAATAAATAAAATAATAAATATGGAAGTTTGTAATTAAAATATAATATAAAAAGGAAAAATAAATACAAATTACAATTCTGCAATAGGAAAACAGTATTTAATTAAAGTTATAACATTTTAACCATATTTAATGAATTTTATTATTGAAAAAATAAATAAAATGAATATGGAAAATAATTAAAACCTAATTAAAATAAACCGGGAAAATAAATTATATTTTGTTGCAGCAGTTAACGTCATCGTATGTAATTCGTTGGCCAATTTTACGAGTGTTGCACGTTATTTTATAGAGGATCCACATTGATAAATGCCCAAAATTGCTCTGACCTCAAGTTACGACCCAGCAACCATTATAACTGGATGCCAGGAACTCGACAAAAAGCCGATAGGGGGCGCACGTCATTAAAGTTTAACGCGACATAATTGCGAGTGTCCGATAATTGTTCACCGAGCATTATGCACCAATCACAGCGAGCCTATAAAACATGACACTGCAACTATAGTTTCTAATTATGTCCTTTCTTTCCCAAAGTTTCCAACCAAAAATTTCCAAACTTTTTGCGAACAAATCTTTCGATACGTTTGACGAATCGCGACAAGAAAATTTATTTTCCTTTCACATAAATTACATAAATTTCCTTGGAAATTGTGCAATATTACTCCATTGAAATGCTCATATATAATCAAACATCTATTTGTTATATTTTTTCATCAAAAAATATCAAATTACTCCGCGGCAACGAATCGCAACGACAAACTTAAATTCGCATTCGCACAAATAAATTAATTTCAGTAAATATTTAATTATCCTAACTAAATAGCTAGCTTAATAATCACCTACTTGGAACCACATATGCTAATTATTTCACTTTTCAGCAAAGAATTAACATATTTTTCAAATAAATATCACAACGCAAGCGACGGACAACTCGCGACAACGAAACAATTTTTCATTTGGGACCAATTTCCCTGTAATTTTTAGTCAATTTTTATCATTGAAATGCTGAATTAATTAAACATCAAAACCTGTATATTTACTTAGTTTTCCATCTCCCTTATATTATAAAATCTTTCCAACGCGTTCTATATGCGACAAGTCGCGATACAGACTAAAATATTCGACGCATCATTTTCTGCCAACTTGATTAATTTGTTAATTAAATATTAAACTGACAAAACATTATTTTAGTCCAAAAAGAAAGGAAATGAATCTGAAAATAAACTTTAAAAATAAATAAGAATTGTTTAAATTACAGACGCGTGGTGCAGCAACGAATCTCGATCGACACGCGACTAAAATATTTCCTTTTCTACAAATTACCTCCAGCAATTTTTCTAACATAAGACAGTTCACAAAAATGAAACTTATTCAACGTTATTGTATTATTAATATCAACTCCACTCCAAAATAAATGTGATTTGAGGAAAAAATTCCTCAACGCGCGACACGCGATCGAATCGACACATCGACACGACAAACTAAAATCTTCCTTTTCTACCTAAATTTCCTCCATCTTTTCCTTTAATATGCCTACAAATTTCTAGAACCAATCATCCCTTATATGATACCCTAAAAATAAAACAATAATTATTTGTAAATCCTAATCGTCGTTAAAATTCACCGACGCGGACGACGAATCGCCGCTTCGCGCGACAACCTGAGCTTGCCGCAATGTGTTCGCTTGGATTGTGTATAAAAACAGTTTGATAGAAATAATATTTTCAGTTGAATAAGTTTTAAGAGGCTTTCCCTCTCAGGCACGAGCACTCTTACTGCTTTTATTCCTCCGCAGCGTCTCGATCAATTTTTCTCTTTTTTTTTTTTTTTTTTTCTCCTGCTCTCTCTCTCTCTCTCTTTCTCTAGTCGCTATAGGAAGGAGCTGTGGAAGGAGAATTGGGAAAAGAAGAGGGACAAACGCTGGTGCAAAAGGGAAGCAGAAGACGTGGCTACAAGTCGTGTTTCGGAGCGGCTTGTCGAGATCTGCGCGTTCGGAGCAAGCCGGCGAACACTCTCTACCTCCCAAATTAACACCAGATAATGTAAGTAACGCCTATTCTCTTAGTTGAACACACTCCTATAGCTTGGATTATTGTGCTGGGTATACATGGAAAGCAGAATGCGGGGAGTTGCTCCGTTAGATAGCGCGAGAGTGAATACCGCCAGCGTCCAGTCCGCGCAGCCAACAGAAGGGAAAGCTGGGTAACGAGCGTCTTGGAGCTGATGAGACAGTCTCTTGATTAAAATGGGATAATGCCTTGCAAGATTCCTTCCCCCCTACCACCCCTCTTTCTATCTCTACCCTCCTCCATTGCCCGCCTTCCTCCGACACGCAACGAAAAAGCCAGCAACACGCGCTACGCTCCCACACAATGCGCTTACTTCTTCCACTCAGCCAAATTATTCCCAAATATCAAACATATTTCCCTGATTTCTACACTAAATAATCCTTCTTTTCTTGCTTTTCATTTGTCATTTTTAAAATATTAATTGTATTAAAACGAATTTCGAAGGAGTATTCGGAGCCGAACGAACGCAGCGTTACAACACGCGAATGCCTACATCAGCGCAACCATCCCATGTTTTACATTGATATTAGTAGTTTAACTAGTATCTTAGGGTAAGACAAAAGAGGATTCGGTTATGAGGACCTCGGTTATAACAAATGTGCATATTAAATTTAATTTAGACAAATTTCAGAGCAACATGGAGTTACGACACGTGAATGTTTGCGTTAGAGTAACCAGTATATGTTTAACGTTGATATTAATTGGTTAATTAGTAGGTTAGGGTACAGTTAAACGTGATTCGGTTATAAGGACCTCGGTTAAAATAAGTGTGTATATATTATTTAATTTAGAAGAAAGATTTTCAGATGAGAACGGAGAGTTACAACCCGCGAATGCGTATGTTATGTAACCAGAATATTGTTATACAGCAATAGTAATATTTTAAGTAGTATGGTTAGAGAACGGTTATAAGGACCTTGGTTATAGGAGGTGATTGGTTATAAAGAGAGAAAGGTGTTAGATCGATGGTGAGGATTAACAATTCGAACCGGCATTGCGGACAACATGTCGATCGGTTGGAAAAGGAATTTTCAGTGTTGGTTATAATATATTATTAGTTGAATAATTTTGGTTATAGTGTAATAATGTACTGGCAATGTAAAATCAAACTCGGTTAGAACGACATCGGTTATAGTGATTTTCAAGGTAATAACAGGAAATTTGTGTTCGACACGCGAATAAAATTGTCGTATCGACAAAGTCAACCTCGGTTATAGTGATTAACCATGTATAAATACAATTAAAACATACACATGCACTTGTGTTACAGTGAAACTCGTATATAACGACCTTCGTTATAGTGATTTCCCTGATAAAATACTAAATTCAATGTTTTATGTCACGATAGCTGCCCATGATAAAAATTGTCGCTTCGTCTAAAATCAACCTCGTTTATAATGACCAGCCTTGATTACTGCTAATTAGAATAGACATGTTATAGGTAAATTCGGTTATAACGACCTCGGATTAAGCGATCTGTAGACAGATAACAAATAATATGTTGGATTTTGATATTGCGCCAGTTATCGGTACGGAGTTATCGGTTTGGATCAAAGTTAACCTCGGTTACAATGACCAATGTTGGTTTCCAGCAGTTATAATATACGCAGACTAACGTATTACAATGACCCTCTACTATAATGACCTCGGTTACAACGAACTATGCCTGATGAAAAATAAAATCCTTAATTTTAGCATCGCGACGTTATAACGGTTCCGAGCAACTTTGAAGTTAACCTCGGTTATAGTGACAAATCTTGATTTCCCTCAGTTAGAATATACACAGGCCAACGTATTACAATGAACCTCTGTTATAATGACCTCGGTTAAAGCGAACTATGCCTGATAAAAAATAAAATCCTCAATTTTAGCATCGCAAAGTTACAACGGTTCGGAGCAAAAAAATTAACCTCGGCTATAACGAATTAAATTAAAAATGCCATTGTGTGTGCCTCGTGTTGAGGTAACATCATAGAGTCTAGGAAAAATTACAGGGCGGGTTAAAATAAACGAAACCCATTTTCTTTACGCAAGGTATATTCGCGATAAACCCTCCAAAGTGTTTTCACGGCATTGGTACAGTCCAAAATGGCGGCATTTCTCAAGTCACCATGTTTTAAATGCTCGTTTATAAAGGTATCTTGTTGTTGAATCGCAGCTTACAAATAACGACACCAGGTGGCGGTTTGAATTTGCATTTCAAGTGTAAAACCACATATATGAGCACATGTCGTAGGTGGTGCATGCGGTGTATAATTTTCATGTGGAATTCCAGCGAATAAGTGCACTAAAATTTAGCCACGCCCACACCGTGCCTCGGGCCAATGGCATCGTTTGGCGAACTGTGACGTCACAACGCCATAATTAAGCCTCTGTATATATGCACAGAGCTGAGCATTAAAAAGATTTTCTTTCAGAGCAAAAATCGATTATTTCAAACCATAAATTTCACTATATAACAGCTCTAATTTTGATGAATTATTGTTCACTGTATGCAGGGTAATTCCTCTATATCCCATGTCCAAATCCCCACAAATTTCACTGTAATTTAATATCCCTTATTTTATATATAACATATTTTTTTATTATTCATTAAATTAAATTAGACTAAATTCCTTAATTAATTGGAAATAAATCAATAAATGTCTGGAATTCGTTATATCCGAGGTCAGTGTAAAAGAATGTAGTGTTGAACTAAAACAAACGAAATGCTGCATTATGGGACATTAATATCTTGATATAGTAATTAAATATTTAAAAATATTGCAATTTTACAGTGAAAATAATTAATTAAATATCTGAAATTCATTATATCCAAGGTCACTATAAACGAATGCTGTGTTAAACTAAAAGAAGCACTTGCTTTACGACCTGGTGCCCATTTTATATATAATATATAGTATAGTAATAAATTAATAAAAAATAATTAAAATATTATACAATTTATACTGCAAATTAATGAAATATTTAAAATTCCTTATATCCGAGGTCATTAAAATTATAGTATGCTGAGTTAAACAAGTAAAACTAAAAGCAGAACACTTACATTACAAACTGGTGCATTATGGGACATTAATATCTCATTATAGTAATTATTGTATAGTGATAATGAATGAATTTTAATATAATTATCAATTTGGTTTTGTGAATAAAATAAAATATAATTTCACATCGATCTCATATGTTAGCCCATGGTCAAGTTAGCAAGTGTAGGGATTAGAGTAGTCAATCACGATGGTAGTCTCACTTTCGTCCATGGTTAAGAGTGGATTAACCGTGCTCCAAATAGCTGTAATCCGATTTTCGGTGTTTCCCGTAGAGAAAGGCTAGGTGTAAATTTAGGCCTAAGTACAAGAACGTCAAAATCGTTTTTCGCTTGAAAAATGGTTTAAATATCGGTCGCAATTTGTTGCCTGTTGTGTCAATTGCTCTCTATTCTTGTAACATCTGGGTTTGGGAGGTGATCGAGGCTCAGTATCCGGTTTATAGTAGGTTTTTTAGCTGAAATTTCCACCAGTGAGCAGATGGTCGTCCTGCCAAATCGATTTCCTGCAAGAAAATGCCTCCATTTTTTTTCTGCCTGTGTTAACCCCCCCCCCCCAA
>JAQIWR010001631.1:0-13105 GCA_034695945.1 Glomeris hexasticha
ACACGACGAGTCAACACATTTTAGGGGTCGGGGTTTGCATTTGGCAATGGTGTTCTTGTGACGCTGCCGGCCCGCACCAATGAGCTATATAACCGCACGCAGGTGAATCAAACCCCGACCCCTAAAATTTGTTGACTAGTCTTGTGACGTCACATTTCGGCCTAATCTTTCATGGTGACATCTGTAGCACGTTTTGGTGCAAGTGGCATGCCATATGCACTGTCCCGGATGTAAATTTTGACAGTGTAAGGACTTTTGAGGACCTATTTTAGGGTAAATATGCGAATTTTTATTAAAAAAACAAATCGGTGGAAAAATTAGCAAAAAAAATGGACATATGCAAATGCATGCATAGGAAATTTTTCAGAGAAATTGGTTGCAAGAAATGTACCCTGTCAGTTCACCTTTAAACATCTACCGAGTTGATTAATGTGTCAAAATGTGGCAACTTCATGCTCTAAAAACTAATATGTTGGTGAATAATTGAGAAAACAATATTTCCAACGCAATGTGCGCTGTGCTGCTTGTTATCAAGGTATAGCATAAGTTGCATTGGGATACGAATCAGGTGTTTTCCTGCGTTGCTTGATGTTTGTGTTTTGCCATTATACACCATTTGAACCTGTGCATGTAAACCCACCTTAGGTGTGCAGTTCACACAAATATCCACGTGGCAGTTGATGATGTAAAGTGGAGGCATTAAATGTAAGTTAAATAAATGAAAGGCATATCCATCTATTTATGGTGCAATAAATTGTCTGCCGTCATAAACTGTGACTAATTAAGTGTTGGCATTAGCAGTACTTGGTTCGTCTTAATGGGAGGACACCAACAATAAGTTTAGCGATTTTGTGGCGCCATTAACTATAGGATATAAAAACACATTCTTGCAAACCATTTGAATGGAGACAATGCCTTATTATATGCATATTGTATTTATTCCTTGCGAGTTCAATATGGAATTCAGTTTATCACGGGGAGAGAAATTGTTATTTTGTAGCTAGACCTGTGAGTATATTATGTGACGAGATTTGTGACTAGTTTGATCTACCACCCTGTATGAGGGAGGTGCCCGAAAATATAAAAATTGTTCGTGTTCGGAATTTTCGTACTTCCAACTATATCTGATAACTTGAATAAATTGAACACGGGGATGAAAAAATGGGCGACAAAATTTATGAGAAAGTTGGAGAATTTAAAGATGCAAAAACAATTTTAAGTGAGAGTGCATGAGTGCAGTGTACTTTAGCAAACTGTTCATTATTCAGCACATCACTCTTCATGAAGTGTGACTGTAAAGCGATGCAAAGATCTCTTTTGGAAACAACTTTTGAACATGTTTCCCAAATCATAATTTATTGATGCATTTTGTTGGCCTAAAGAGAGTCTGAAGAGGAGATTAAATAGCATATAAGAGACTAAAAGTGGCGCAGATTTTGGATAATGTGCAGGGGAGGATACGCAATTTGAGGCAATTACACCAAAATTCCTATATGTATACTACACTTAAGAAAACGCGACTTTGTACATTTCTTTGTCCATTTTTTCCCCGCTTAATGCTGCTCCTTTTTCACCATCCGACAACACATATATTTATTCTCCCCATTCACAAACCGTAGTGTATATAGCAATGGAAAGAAAACTTATAATTGGCGAGTAGGTTTTGGTAAGTTCCGCCCCCACCCAGACGTCATGCATTTGCTGGCCCGTGCTAAAAAACGAACTTTTCGAAAGTTGAGAAGAGCAGAAGCGGGTGAGCGCCCGCTGCGCTGTCCTCGTGCCATGTTTCGTCTCAGTGTCCTCCTGGTGCTGGCCATCGCCAATGTGGCCATCACCACTGCAGAGGACTTCTTAGCTGGTGTGGACCTGATGTCAGATGTTGACGTCATTCACAAAGTTGGCACTCTCGAAGTACCTTTCGGACGAACTGTGTACCTGGACCCTGAGAAGCACCTGAGCCTGATGGCACGTGCCGGCGACCGTTGTGTGGTACGAGTGGCCAGAACGTCTCCAGAAGGTCCTGGCCGCCTAACACCACCATATTTCCCATGCCATTTTGAACCACAAACCGTTCGTTACACCCACTTTGGTTCAAGGAGTCCTGGTGAAGACAGAGTACCTTTGCAGGTTCGCTACGATGGAGTTGATGACACCTTGATAGCTGCCATCGCACTTCCGGTCAAGGTGCTCTACGACCAGATGGAGTTGGTCACTCGAACAGCACAACTGAATGTACCACGTCCAGGAGGTGTTAGTGAGCCTCTGGACGCAAGGGTGCTCACGTTTGCTTTTGACCGGGCTAGGTACTCTTGTAAAGTGAAGGTCTTGTCAGGCACGGTGGTACCACCAAGACATGGAACAGTGATCAACAACACGGGGGTAGCGGAGGATTGTGACCAGTTTTTGACAGCTGATGTCCGGTACGAACATAACGGTGGTCCTCATGCGCCCAACAAGGATGCCATCGCTCTTGTAGCAGAACTTTATGAAGGTTCTTCAAGAGGCGAGGGTGAACCCATCAAGCAAGAACATTTCCAGGTAATCCCTCGGATTAAGCGATTTTTATTTACGAAAATCCTATTTTGAACCATACGTTGCATACTAAAATATAACACGAGTTTGTCTCGTTTTTTGAGATCAACCGCAATGCAAGCAAATCTCTTATGCATGTAGGGGTACAGTATGTGATAAGAATAAGGAACCGGTTATTGGCTGATCATATTTTTGCCATAATATTACTAGAGGTGCACCAAGTGGTCGAGATTAAGTTGTAACACGAACTGCAGATTAGCTAATTACTTTACCAGGGCGAATTATCAACGCGTTTTTACACTTTTTTCAACTGAAATACAGTATGTGAGTCGATTACTGATTATCTGACTAACTTTACCTACAAAAATGCCTCTTAATTTTTATAACAATTTCACACATGAACAAACATTTCAGCAAAGGAACATAAAATGCAATGAAAATGTTTGACGTTCAGATTATAATTTGGAAAGTTGCTGCAGCAAAGAATAATGAAAGCAATTTTCTGTGAGGCGATAATGGTTTATTGAGGGTAGTGGCAATATAATTTCTCACACACTTTTCTATGTAATAAAGTGGCATTTTTCTTGAGGAATATACCGGTATACTGTATAGAAATTAATTTGGGTATATACATGTTGTCTTGTTGAAACTACAATAATTTTTCGCAGACATAGTCTGGAAAAGTTTTAGTTTAGAAGAAACACGAGACGTTGTGTTTAGTATTATCAGCTCATATTGTATTGCATAACCTTTGAATGGTAGCAATTAATAGTTCCCCATTTCCCTTAGGTATCTTCTACACAAGTGAATTGAATTTCTTTATCCTCAAATATTTGGTGTGATAAAATTCCAATGGTCTGTGTCCCTGGCACACATTTTACCAATGAAAGTTCATGTTGGGAGTTTCATGCCAGTGCCCTATTCCAGACAAGGAAATTCAATATCTGCCTTACTGAACTCCAAATTCCATGCTTCAAACTCCGACATTTCCCCTTCAAACAGAGTTAACAGAGTGGAACGAAGTATTGACATTCCCCTAAATTCAAATATGGCGGAGTTCAGTTTTGAAAAACCTTGATACGGTTCCTCAAGGTCACGTGTGACATCAATATGCACTGTATGTCCCTCAGTGACCAAACCAACTTTGCTCGTAATCCATCCCCAATCATTAATTACATAGTTATTCACAAACAGGCAATACTTGTATTATACATATTATACCTGTGTAATACTACAAAATCAAAATAAAGCTGGACCAGTATGGCTGATTCGTCGTATTTTACCCTTGTTGGGTGGTCAATTGGAAATAATTCAGTCTGCAAAATTCTATTTTTTGCTCGAAATGTATTCAAGTCGTTATATTGTGCTGCTAAATTCAGAAGGCATCTCATTCAAGAACAAGCTACATACTAAATAGCTCGACATCCGCAATGAATTTCAATCGTTTGAATAGCGAAAATAATATAGTGGATTTAGGGTGTGCCTTGCATTATACAATCTGACCCAAAACATTGTACATTATACGCAAAGTTTAATTATGATTTAATGCACTATAAATGGTGCAACGGTTTCTGTGAGTCCGACAAGTTACAATCTAAACAGAGAACTTTGTGGAAGTTGGATTTTAAAATAATATTGATTTAAGAAAATTAAGTACAAAATTGGAACAGTGTCGTCAGTATTTGTGAACATTAGAAGCTCATCATAACAGTATTCAAACATCCGGCAAGCTCAATTAACCCGGAATTTTGAAACTCGCGATTTATGTCTATAGGCCAAAAAAAGAAGCTAAGCAAAACAGAAAAACAGAAACAGATTTTTCTGCTAGGCTGACATGATGATCTATGCATATTGACATCGCACATGTACTTTTTTTAACAGAAATCTGCTGATTCATATACAAGATCTTAAACTGGTTTTCGTTCAATATGTGCCCAACTGAGGAAATTTTAAATTGCACGATATCGATCCTCCCAAACTGTAATTAAAAATTAAATGTACCACGAGACTGATCTGTGTACCAAATTTCAGGTCTCTGTGATGTGGGGAAATTCAATGGGTAAAAATGAGCTTAAAGAAGTTCCTGCAAACAAACAAAGCTAATATTGCGTCACAAAAGGTGGCACCAACACATTTGGGTTAGTTAGAGAATAACACTGAATAAATAAAAATAATAAAAGTTACTGAGAACGATGAAGGGCTGCATCAGGGAGTGATTTTGCATGTAAATATTTGTATCAAAATGTTACGTTGTTGAATCTTTTCTTGACAATGTACTTCAATTCTCAATTAATAATATTAATTCCACTTTTGCAACAGGTGATGGTCCGAATCCGTGGTGCACCTGAAAACACACCACCTCGCATATCTGCCACATCACCTCTTCTTCTGGATGTGAACCAATTCGTCATGACCGCTCTCACCCCTGATGTCATTCTAGCTGAGGATGCTGAAACAATCGACGATGACCAACTGGTATACCATGTGACTGCTTCCCCAGGCTTCGGTGAGGGTCAACTGTTGTCCACTGATGATCCTCACGCACCACTCACTGCTTTCACCCAACGAGCTCTTCGGTCACTTCTGGTGGCCTACCGTCCACCTGCTTCCGACTCGTCCGTACGACGACTTTTCCCACTGTCCATGAAGGTCACAGATGCTGATGGTGCATCTTCACCACCTTTTACACTTTTGGTGGCAGTGAACCCGATGAACTCTTTGGCGCCAGTCGTCACTCGAAACGTCGGAGTTTCGCTCTTTGAAGGCCAAGCTCGAAGGTTGCAAACTGGAAGAAACCTGGAGGTTGCAGACGAGGACGATGTGGATGCAGTGACCATTGGGGTGGTGGGCGGTCTTCGGCATGGAAGGTTGCTCCTGATGGGTGCACCTGTCAGGACGTTTTCCCCAGCTGATCTGGACGCAGGTTTGGTTCGATACGAACACGATGGTAGTGACACTTTTGCCGATAACATTGTGTTCCGCATGAGTGATGGTCAGCATGAAGTGAGCTTCTTGTTTCCGGTCACTGTATTTCCGGTGGACGATGAGGCACCAGTGTTGGTTGTCAATGCTGGACTCTCTGCCAGGATTGGGCAAGCGGTGCAGTTGTCCACTTTGGTGTTGGCTGCAGCAGATGTGGACAGTGATGATGACAACACTAGGTTCATAGTGGATGACAGAAGTGCTCATTCGAAAGCTATTGGTGACATTGTGATGAGAAGGCCAGCAGCAGATGTCGATGTCGCAGCGTTCACTCTAACGGTAATTAATGACTGGTGTTAAATATTCAATGTAATTTCTAAAAAAGTGGCTTATTTTCAAAATTGCTATGACTTTTGCCATGAGACACCCTGTATACTTTTGCATTAATATAATTTTAAATGACAATTTTCCTATGTAATTTGCTCGCTGGTGCACACATATTTTTTAATTCAGTAATTAGAGACGGTTCCTACTTTGAGGTCAAATTTTGTGAAGTTTAGTCATGAAATTTCTTAAAAAGTCATAAAACTTGATATGTACGTATAGTCACCCTGACATTCTGTTTTTCCGAATGGATAGTAGTACAGTCAACGCTCTATAAAACACGAACTTCAAGGGTCATGATCACAAAATGTTGTGTTTATTTTGAATACGATAAAGTTTGGATTATGCAAAAAGGACGTTGTGCACTCGGAATGCTGTGATTCCAAATATCAAACAAATTCCTGACTATGGTTGTTATTGGATAATTAGCAATGTGATATTTTCCTGCAACATTCTTGTTTAATTTACTTGCAGGAAGCAGGTCTGGTTGAGGGAATAGATGATGTCCACCGTACGATAACAATCGAGGAAGTCGATGACAGACCTACTCATTTGGACACTTTGTCCGAAGAGGAAGATGTTGATGATGAAACCACAGAAGACACCGTTGGTTTTGAGGACACCAGCTATGATTCATCGTTTGATCAGAGCGACATGGATGGTGGAGAATGGGCTCTGGTGGACGGAGCGTTGGAGCGTCCAGTTTATGAATGGACCCAGAAAGACATGGTTGATGGACGGATTTTCTACCGAACTCGTGAAACAGGTTCTTCTTCGAGGACTCCAACTGATGCAACGGACTCTGTGCGCTTCCGGTTGGTGGACGAGAGTGACAACGTTAGTGGAGAGCATGTGATGGTGGTGCAACTACTTCCTGTCGACGTTGTTCCTCCCGAAGTGCACCCTGATGCTTCCATGCGATTGGAGGCTGATGAAGGCAAATTGTGCGAGTTATCTGGCGAAAATGTACGATTCCGAGATGACACCACTGATGATAAACACCTTCGAATCTCAGTCACCCGAACGCCATATATCTTGGATAATCCGAATAACCAACTGGCAGGCCAGATTGTTCTTACAGATTTTCCCGAAATCCAAGTAAGTTGTATTTTTTCATACCTATGTATATGTACTCGCACTGCTCGATCCGACTGTTCCAAGCCAATTAAACAATTAGTTAAACGCTCTATTGTTCGTTATAATCGAACATGAGGGTGAGAACCGGATTTTGGCCTCACCTCTTTCTACAAAAACCACTTTCTCGATCAAGTGCAATTAACGAACAATAGAGTGTTTCAGTAATGGTTTAATTGGCTTGGAACAGTCGGAGCAGTGCGAGTAATTCTCTGGAATTGTGTAGTTTTTTAGTGACTTGTAAGTCGTATGGGGACTTTTCGGTTCCATGAAAGAACGGTCAACTTTGTCAGGTGGTCAGCATGTAAGGGTGGTCAAGAGTACAAGTTTCACTGTAATATATTTTATTATTAAGTATCAGCAAGAATGGTATCAGTAAGGAAAGAGGGAAAACACTCGTTAAGAATTCTGAATTTGCAAATTTACATTTGACGATATATGGATGCTAAACGGCATTACGTCACTCAAATCAAATTATCCAATGGAAATTTATAAGTGGTACCTATTTTGTTTGTGTTCTGACCGCCAATTAAAATCAGTCCATGAAACTAATTGACCACATTTCAGGTCATAAAAAGATCACAATTGTAGTATATGAACGCGCAATTCACTTATGATGACATTAAAACAAAGAATCAATGTTGTATATTACTGGAAACATTTTTAATTTGATTGTGCAATATAGACAGAATCTGTGCAGACTTGGCCACATATTGAATTGAGTGTCTCGCCGTTCATGGGTCTGTCAAATGGAAATTAGTGGAATAAATGTATGATGGATGGTATTGTTTAGTCAGTTCTCATAACGATGTCAGACACAAAAAAATCTGTGAGTGTTTTTGACATCAAATTGAGTAAATTCGTATGTATTCAGATGCTCTATATAGTTTCTTAAAACAAAGTTCGTTTTATTACGTGACTGATTTCAGTTTGCCCTCTGGGAAGTGATCAGATTTTAGGAGCATGCAGGCATATCATAAAACGTGAAAGTTTTTATTTGATTTGAGACACCAATGATTGGGTATACTTGGTGGTCTTGCGTGACTCGTGCATGTTGCCAAATGAAATGCCTGAAGGCTCGATTTTTAACAAGTTCAGACGTTATGTATAAGCACGATCCATGCCTTATTACACACTTTCACCATTTATGATCTGGTAATTGGTCAGTGTGACCAACCGAAACCTATCATCTATGACAATCATGCATTAAATGCATAGGAAAAAAATATTATAATCATGCAGCCGTTTGTTTTAAAATGCATACAATATTTCCAGATTTATGCTTTATTAATAGCCATTTCGTTTTTCTAAAATGTATTATGAGTCTGAAACTGATAATGTAGTTCAACTGAATAATGAATGATATCAAGTACGACAACAAGTTTTTTTGGAAGAAATAGGACCAGGTTACAGTGTCAAAGTTATTATAGTAACAAAGATGAAGCTCACTGTGTGTGGGACGACAATCAGTACTGGCTATCATCATGTTTAATTTGCCGAAACTTATTCGGCTTTTTGTGAAACATGCTGAAGCGGTGCAGATAATTTTTTTAATATAATTAACCCATGCACATTTGGTTGAAATGACCTCTTCGATCACAAACTCACTTATTCCTTCAGTCAATAATAATACAATTTATCAAGTATATGAAAAGTCGCATTTTGTATGAAAAATTTTATTATATGAATGATTATATTTAATGGTGCCATCGAATTAACTAATTAAGAGTAATGCAATCTTGAGTAATAAGTACAGTTCTTATAACAATCAGAACAGTTCTTCAACTGCTAAAAAGTATGATTGTTTGGTAAATAATGTAAATAACCGAATTTTACTTGGACTGCAGACAATGTTAATGGTAATTTGGGAGCATTCGGCTTATAAAATCAAGCCAAATGTATACATTTTAATTGTAGAACCTCAAAGCAGCAAAGCTGCAGGAATGAAGTTGAACTGAAATAAGCAGTGCTTATAATGTTGGATAGATTATGTGTGATTAAAATAATGATGAAGTTGATTCCCTACTGTTTGTTCGCTTTGTCAGCTTGAGGTACAGAACAGCACTGCACTTGCATGTCTAAACTTATACTATAATTAAATCCTGTTTATTTTTTTTTACAGACAACCGATTTCACCCAAGCGATGGTCACCTACGGCAAGATATCGTACAAACCTGCAAATGCTGAGCTTGGTCTCGCACCCCGTACTGTCCATTTAGAGTTGAGTGCGAAGGATGACGCTGGAAACACCCTAGATAAACAGCTGTTAACCATCATACTCCGGCCTGTTGACAACAGACCCCCAGAAGTCCACAACGCTGGACTGACCGCTCAATTAGGGATTGCCACACCACTGACCTCTGCAATCCTCGACGTCACAGACATTGACACTCCACCTGAACGACTGCTGTTCCGTGTTCTTTCTGTCCCTGGAATCGGCACACTACAGCTTCAAGGAGTTTCTCTAGCACCTGGTGATGTCTTCGATAAATCTGATATCTCATCAGGTCACGTGGTCTACCTGTTCACTGATACCCATAAAGATGTGCGTGAAGATATCATTGACACCGTGAAGCTTGAAGCAACTGATGGCATTCATAATGTTCCAGTGACACTTCGAGTGACCATCAAGGTTGATTCCACAGCACGCTGGGGAGACATCAACCTACCAGGCTACCTGTCACTAAATGTTCCCGAAGGGAATGCTGTTGCTCTGGACCCTGCTACCATCTTTGGAGAATCGTTTGGTGTGATTTCAACCATTAGTGGTGACGACTCGATCATCATATCTTCCCCACCTACCCAAGGCCAGATTCTAGTGGACAACAAGCTGGAACTGTCCTTTGGAATGAAGGCCGTTATGGAAGGTAGAGTTGTTTACAAGCATTCTGGTGTAGAAGTTGGCACAAAACCTGGTCGGGATACATTCGAGCTGTCCTTCGTTAACGTTGGGGAGGCTTCACAACCTGAAACAACCATTGAAGAAGACCAGCAGCGTGTCCTTGTAGAGGTCACAGTAGATCCTGTTGACTCGATAGCTCCTAAGGTCACAATAGGCAAGACGCCACTTTCAGTAGATGAGGGTGGACGATCTGCAATCACTGAACAGTACTTGCAAGTGTTGGATGAAGACACTGACGATGACAGCTTGGTTTGCACTGTGCTACGACTACCAAAGCATGGATTCTTGGACAATTCTTCTCCCCCAAAGGGTTCAGAGAAAACCAGGTTTGGAACGCCTGTGACAGCTTTTACACTCTCTGACATGAGATCTGGACACATTGGGTATGTACAGAGTGTCCATCGCGGTGTTGAGCCACGGGCTGATCGATTTGAAATTCGCTGTTCTGATGGAGTAAGATCATCGGGGACAATTGCACTAGATGTCATCATTCAACCTGTCAATGACGAACCTCCTCAGATTTATGCTCGAGACCTACTTGTAGTTGAAGGCATGGAAGCAGCTCTTGATTCACCCTTGCTGAACGCCATTGATCGGGATGAGCCAGCAGATGAAATTGTGTTCATAGTGACTAGAAAGCCAGTTCATGGCAGAATAGTTCAACAGTCTATGCTGGGAGTTGTTGAAGTCCAGCAATTTACCCTGGAACAACTCCACAGGGGTCCACCTGTGTCGTATGAGCACGATGACTCTGAGACTACTGCTGATCGGTTTGAAGTTGAGGTACATGATGGCAACCCAGAGCATGTGTCCAGGAAGGAGATGATTGTGTCTGTTGTGCCTGCTGATGACGAAACACCCAGATTAGCTATCAACGTTGGATTCCAAGTAGACATTGGTGGGCAACGTGTACTGGACACTGATGGGCTGCGTGCTGATGATTTAGACACTCCACCAGATAAAGTGGCATTCAATATCCGAACCATTCCAAACTATGGATATCTTATATTTGGGGGTGCTAGGAACTTAAGTGTTGGTGACAATTTCACTCAAAAGGACCTGCAGGATGGGAAAGTGTCATATTTGCATCGAGCATCTGAAGGTCCACTGCGAGATGTGTTCAGAGTGGATATAACAGATGGAGTTAATACATTACTAGATAATAATGTGTACCTAACAGTAGGTGACGGTGAACCTAATGTGGTCTTCCCAGATGTTGTGGTGTCCAGAACTCTGGTAGTCATTGAAGGAGGTCGAGCTGCGATTACTACTGATTTGCTTAGCACAGTTGACAGTGATAGTGCTAATGAGAACCTGGTGTTCATGGTCACTCGTCCACCAGCTAGTGGCCGCCTTGAGAGCACTGACCATCCTGGGGTACCATTAGCTGCCTTCACCCAGTTGGAACTTGCAGGATCCAAAATCTCCTATGTCCATACAGGGGAAGATGAAGGCCAGGATGACTCGTTTGAGTTTGAGGTCTCAGATGGTTCCAATGCTGTCATGAGAACGTTTCGAATTGCAGTGACAGCAGTTGATGACAACAGACCTGTGATCTCGATTCTGGGTGCCGTCCGTGTACAAGAAGGTGGTTTTCGTAGGGTCACCCCATTCGAGCTAAGGGTAGATGATGTGGACACGGACTCTGAGTCGTTGGTCCTCACAGTTGTTCAAAGACCAGAACATGGTTCACTTTTGGGGTTAGAATTAGAGGATTTTACTATGGCCGATTTGGAACAAGGGCGAATATCTTACGAACATGATGGTAGTGACACTGTGCAGGACTCGTTTACTGTTATAGTCAGTGATGGAACACACCAGGATTTCATGGTCAGTGTGGATGGAAAAGTGAGTGGACATATGACTCGATTGCCCCAGAGAGTTATGGTGGATGTAAGCCCAGTGGATGATGGTGTACCAAGACTTGTAGTTAACAAAGGGGCTTCTGCCTTGACAGCCATGGAAGACTCAGAAGTGGATGAACCTATTTTTGGGGTTCGTTTGACCAGTGACATCTTGAGAGCTGATGATCCAGACAGCCCAGTGTCCGAGTTGGTGTTCGTGATTTCATCACCACCAAGCCATGGGACGTTGCGCAATGGAGCGAAAAGTGGAAAAGTCGTTTCGAACTTCACTCAAGGTAAGTGTGTTACAATGTCACAAACAGTATAGGGTACATGAATACTTGAGAATGCAACCACAGCACCATGTCTATTTTCACATTTTGACGCCCCATGTGTGTAAGGTTGTCAGACATTGTCAGTTTAGATTTGTTGGCTAATGTGCACACTGAATGATTTGGTTTGTAACTGCAATTACTTTTCCACGACTCTGCATGCATGTGGATTAGAAGGTGGTGGTATATTACTGCTTCAGACTTGGATGCAAGCCAATTTCTTTCTTTGTGCTGGTTCATTGGTCCCATGAAGTTCTTGTTGTATACCGAATTTCTGGAGTTTTTGTCTCAATGCTTGTACTATTTGGAATCGACTTAGTGATCATAAAATAGCTAACTTCAGAGGTGGAGCCGAAATAGAAGTATACAGTATATAGTACAGTACACGAAACCCGATCCATGTTGTTATTCAGAGCGTCAACAGCGCCATTTTGCGGATCTCTGAGTATATTTCTTCGTTTATTTTAGCGGTTGCTAAGAATCCTGCTCGTTTGTTTGCACACCCTGCAGGCCGACATACAGTACATCATTTATCATGCGGTAGACAGACCCAGTGCCGGTACTTTTTCCTTCTTGATATTTCCACTAAAGAAGTCGTTATGGGAAGAAATGTTGGAAGAAAATGCTTCGAGTGTCATAAATCCCAAATTCGTAATTAAATTTAATGAATTATCGCTGTATATATGTTTGCAAACATATTTCCATACATAGACTCATTATATTTGGTTGCAGTTCAAATCAAATTGTGAGCATTCTTGTAAGTGATGACATGCGGAAGCAATTAAAGGTGAACTGACAAGGTTTTGCAACATATCCTGAAAATACTTGCATTTGATTGCCACTAATTTAGGAACATTGTCCCAAAATTTCAGGCCATTTGAAGCATTATTGTCAGGTAAATGAATTATTTAGTTTCATCCCCAGTAAAAAAGTCATGCAGGATCTTGCAAAGTTTGCAGAAAGTTTTTTGCAGGAATGCAAGCACGTCATGCAGGAAATTGCTGCAATGTCCTGCAAAAACATTACTGCAAATCATATTCCTGCATAAATTAGCA
>JAQIWR010001632.1:0-13104 GCA_034695945.1 Glomeris hexasticha
AAAATCAAAATGCTATTTAGATTGGAATTTTATGCACAACACGAATATGATATCCGCAATTCTAAATTGTGAATATTAAAAAAGTTATAATTTTTATTTGTTGATCACAATTCAAGGATTAGCGTTTCTTGGAAAAGGGTGAGAGCAATTACGCGCGGAAGCGGCACATCCCCGTTAAAATTAGACCTGCTAATTAGTTAAAAAAAAGTGCGTACGTAGTATATCAAGTTCTTAGCCGAGCTTTAATTACAGTGAAATAAAACGATCCTAACTACCCCTTGACGAGTTCATCATTTGCATATACAAAGTAAAACCATGAATGGACTGAAACAAAATCTTTATAAAGTAGAAACTTATTCCTCTGACTTGTCGTTTCACATCATCTGCATGCACATTCAATCACTTGTGATTTTTAAACAAATTTTTACAGTCCTTTAAATTCAACCTTAATTAAATGTTGTCAACTGCCGATATGTGCCAGTACATGAGCGGAGAAATACAGTGCTTCAATGAAAAGTGTTGTCATTTTGAAAATAACAATTGAATGGCATGCATATTCCGAGTGTCGAGCACGGAAGCATTCTGCGAAATGTTTGATTGCCTGTATATATCTCCCATGGATGTTTGTTGTCCTAGCCTCGTTTCTCCATCCTCTATACAAGTCTCCAATTTACATGCCTAGTGTCAAGTGCTAGTGTACAGTGCATTACTGCAAAAGCTAGAATGAATAACGTTTAGCCCTCACACTTTAGGTACTGTAATACATTATTCCAGTCCATACAGCCATTTTTGATTTATTTCATTATGCACCGCATTTCCATTGTTTCCTGTGATCTGAAGCACCCTGTATAACTTATAGAGTTCTGATAAAATAGCGATCAGTATGCAACTCAGCTATAAAAACAAAATATTTTTATTGCCTCCACTTTCCAGTTCTAGTCCGTATTGTGTCAGGTGCTGTGGCCACAACCAGGGAAATGGACCGAATGGCTGCCACTTTTACGATTTGGTTTAATTTGCTTCCGCTGTGCACTCTTGAATGTGGAAAGCACTTGTACACATTGCCTTCAGCACTGAATTGCCCGATTGCAACTCAGTATTTCCATCGCCTAAGCCTTGTTCTCCGCTAAAGGACCACTTCCGGCAGTTGAAATTCAGCGTTTAAGGAGGATCTATCTGGCTGAAATCACTTCCTAGACCACTTACTGTCCTTTCACTCTGTGAAATTGGCTTGGTATGATGGCAGTGAGGGTTGAGGGCTGAGACTGGGACTGAATGTTGATAGAAAAAATAAAATTGTCGTTCTGCAAAAATCGCGGATGTAGGATAAAAATGGGAGAAGAGGCTCCGGGTTGGCAAATTAATGGAGCCCATCTGGGCTGCTTTTATTGAGTGAGAAGATAGAGGCCGGGACCCCAGGTCGAATTAATTTCCCATCACCCATACTCCAAGCCGGCCTAGGCTCACACTTAATTTTTATTTGCCCAATATGTCTAATCTTCTTCCCACATATCGCATTAAATCTTCCACATATCCTGTAGCGATAATATTTACTCTACGAAAGCAATGTAATTTTGAGCAGGAAGAGGAAGCATTCCTGTTTATTTATTGTAATAAACGGGGTATACCAGTACTACAACACTTTTCGGGCGCCATTTTCTTGCTCCGAAGACAAACGAGCTACTGCTCTAAACCTCTCCTGGGATCGTCTCAAAAAACAAACAAAAAAACAAAAAAAACCTTTTCTGCACTTTGCAATTCTAATTTCCGGAAATCACACAGGACATCCCCACTGAGCGTAAGCACTTTAATCCAATCTTAACAAATCGTTAGAAAAACTTCTTCCAAAACCAGCAATAAAAATTGCTTTATAACTCAGTTATAACGAACACTCGCGGTTATAACGAACAAAAGTTTCGGTCCATTTATGATGCATTGTGATATAGGAAAAACCCGTTAATAACGAGTTAACAGCGATTTCCTCGGTTATAAGAAACTAACCAACGATTTCCTCGATTATACACTTTTCACAGTGGCAATAAATAATAAATACTGATACAAAGGAACAGGAATGAAACCTTAAAACAGTAATTAGTTGTATTTGACGCTTACATCAATTAGAGGATTATACGATTTATTATTTGACCTCTCAAAAAGTACTTTTGAATAAAATGTATGTGATTAGATTTTGGAAAAATATCAAGAAAGTAATGAATTTACTTGAACTTTAGAAATGCATATATATACCTGTGTAAAATCGATACTATACTGCGTTTCATTAGAAGCAACGAGGAAGTCAATCACATTACAGACCGGGGTTTTCATGAGATACATGCGCGTCGGTGTCACTATGTGGCGCAGCCAATCGCCAAGTAGTTATTGTGTCCCTTATAACAGTGGCTAAAGCAGAAATCGATTTAAAATTGAAAAACAAAAGTTATTAGCGTTTTACCGAATGCGCCGCCAAAGCGTTTCCATGGAAACGGCACTGGGTTGCGAGCGGCTTGCAGCGGCTTTCGAACGGCTGCGAGTATTGCTCGATATACTTGCAGCTGCTCGCAAGCTCCTCGTAAGCCGCTCGCCGACGGCACATTCGGTAAAACGCTAATAACTTTTGTTTTTCAATTTTTAATCGATTTCTGCTTTAGCCACTGTTTTTAGGGACCCAATAACTACTTAAAACCTGATTATCAGGGTACCTTGCAAAACCGTGTCAGTTCTCCTTTAACTCTAAGTTAGCATTCAGAACTGTAAATATAATTAAATAACTGTTTCTTGTCAAATAAAGAAATGAGTCGTATATATTACAAAGCACAATACAAATAACTGCACAACATTCTCTGCAAATTGCCTACAAAAAATAAGTGTAAATACATGCAAGCATGTAAAAATGAGCAATATGGATATCTATCTACATGCATATCTTAATTTAAACCCTTACTCAGCTAGCACATTAAAAATGTTATATGCTAGAGCGTTATATGGCTTAATCGGCACACATCGTGAGAATTCATATAAAGAGAACCTCGTGCACAACTCGATATCCATCTGCCAGTTATTATAAATATTCATTGCGGCTCGACGTGAAAGGGTGCAACTTAATTAAGGCGTGAATGAAAGAATTGTTGGAAGTCATTGCAGAGGCGGGTCGAGGAACTACGGGCCTGCAGTGCCATTCAAATTCACAAAAGTTAGTAACGGTTTACGCTCCAGTGCGTCCCAATAGAGAAACAGCAGCGCCATCTACGTGCGCAATGCCATCACTGCATGCCCTATGCAAGGGTCGCGTAAATCTTTAGAGCACTAATAAATTGTTCATAATGTCTTGTTCTTCGTCGGCAAAGCAAGCTCAGAACGGGTATCCAAAAGGACCTAATGTACGCATCTCATATATGCAATGTTTATTTTTTACATTTGTCTCTTTTATGTACAAACATTTTTTGATCACCCCTTCCTGCAGCTTATAAACTGTTTCATATGCGCTAGCTAAGCTTGTAAAATATAAGTTAATGCCACTTTTACGGCGGTTGGCGATGCAACCAGGATAACGTCATGAACAAATGGTTTTAGAGGTCGGGTCATTTTTAATAAAAGCACATGGAAAAAAAAATCAACTTTGCTGTTTATGCGTAATAACAAAACAAGCACGTCAAGGCAAGAGAGAATTTAGAAAACAGAACTATAAAGCTTTCCCATAATTTTACGCTTTATTAAATTGCCGTTGTGAAAGTGTTAAGAACCTAATAGAGAAACTATCATTTTTCAGTTTTTATAATACATGTAGAATTTGTACATACTAAACCAAAAAAAGATTGGAAACCTTCCATATTTTATTCCACTATACTTTCTGCATGAAAGTTATGATAGGAAAATTACCGAAAAATATTTGCACAGTGGAAGGTAGCAAACATTATTAAGGATGCTGCTCATATATATACTGTACATGTATATGTATATAAACAATATTGCACACTTTTAATCAAGTATATATAGCTATCGATTATTTTATAGTCAAATTCAAACTTCTCACAAACACCAGTGAATTTAAAAAAGAAATAATATAAGACTCGTGCCAAACTATATATAGCATATTCGAGAGCTGTATATGAGATCCTAAACCAAATGTATGAATCAAATCTCTAAGACATTGCAAATAATGTGGAAACACATTGTCTCCGCATACCGCTGAAAGGTCCGACATGTTGCACACTGTTTTAAAACAACAAACATATGTTCCTAAAATCGTTTACAGCGAACACAAAAAATTAGACAACAAGAACACATGTTCAGACAATACGATACACATGCACATTTATAAAAAGTGACTGGAGAGTGTCACTCGTCATACTTCCAAACTTCATATGTTTCTAATCATCTGGCATGAAACAAAAGTTAATTAACATATGGTCATATTGATGCTGATGTGCATAACAATCGAAATATAGAAAATAAATTTAAATGGGAGGAGCCTCAGACGCCTTTCTACTATAGTAGCTCTGCTCTACCTCTTCCACGCGCATTAAAGGGACAGTCCAGTCCCGAAATTTTTTTTAATAGGTTATTCAGCGTGATAAACTAAAGAAAATGGCTATTTGGTATGTTAACCAATTCGCAATGGTTAACGGTAGAGACGGATTTGTCGACGGAACTCTTTCTTTGCGCGGATTGAAGGCCAAATCACACCTGGGGTTTGGGATAGAGAACGTAACGTCTACGATCGAGCGGGCGAAACGACCGTTACAACGGCAACTGTCTGTCACCGTCAATTGGCTGCTCCCCCTGTACAAACGGCCGTTGGAATTTTTTTGGCCAAAGCTTGGCCAGACGATGTTGAGAACGGGGGAATGCGTACGCTGCCGAGCGCAGCCCTGGCCCATGTCCTCTCCATTGCCGTTACTTATAACGGCTGTTGAATTTGCTGTCAGCATACCTTTTTAGAATTTAATTAATAACTCGTTAACCATTGCGAATTGGTTAACATACCAAATAGCCATTCTGTTTAGTTTATCACGCTGAATAACATATTAAAAAATTTTTGGGGACTGGACTGTCCCTTTAACGAGCGTTCATTGGCTCTGGGATCCAACATGGCCGCGTTTTGCTTAGCCACGCCCTAAATGGTCACGTGCTGAGAAAACTCTATGCGTTGTAAAGTGCATGTATGACTTCCTATATGTCCGTGAAAACAGACCTTCAATATTTTTATTACTAAGAAAGTTATTTGATGCGGCCCTTATTTATTATCCACCCGGTATAATCGATGCGTATTGCAAATATAATTATGTAATTCGTTTTGGAACAGTGGGGACTTGTACGTGCACTGAGATTTGTAATAATTGTTTTGTCTCATTATAACTAGTTTGCTGGAAGATTGGCCAGGTAGTGTCAGTTATAATTCCTATCGTTATGATCACGATTGGGTCAATTTACCTGAAAGACTGTCCGGCACAACCCTACATTCCCTTGTACCTGATCGTGGGAGGAGCATTTATTACCCTCAAGAACGTCGTGAACTTCTGGCTGCCATGCAAATGTAACGAAGGGGAAGAAAGTCCAAGATTTTGCCAGAAACTTGTGGATATGATCATCAGCGGCTTCCTTATCGGGTGGTTCATCACTGGTAAGACCTCAGCCTCTTACTTTTGTTCGCAGATTCGCTCCGCAAGTCAGTGGACCATTGCTGCAGATAAGTATTAAGTAAAAATTACCAAATAATCCACAAGGGTTTCTGTACTATAATTGCAAATACCTTCTGATCTGACGATTGCCACTGGCCGCAAAGCGCAATTTGCGGATAAGTAGGCTTCAATTAGAGGTGCACTTCTATTAGAGGGTGTGCTTTTATTTTTCAATCACCACTTAATTGCAGGGTCTCCACAGGACTGACATGCTTTGTATCACAAGCACAGTTTTAATATATACCTATAGTAGCACCAGTGCTATGGTGCGATTTTCCAATTAAAGGATTTACAAAATGTTCTATTGTCCGCTAATAACCCGCTATTGGTCGAAAAACTTGTGACCGAAACTGCTGCCTCGATCCTTGTATAGAGGTGACTGGTCAAACCAGTTTGAACAAAATTGCATTTAACTAAATCCTTTTATTGGAAAAGCGCACCATAGCACTGGTGCTACTATTAGGAAATATAACAACAGGGAAACCATTAGAGTTGCATCTCTATTAAAGGGTGCGCTGTTGGCTAAGGGTGCATCAAGGAATTGCATTTATGATGTCAGCATTTAGCTTACACTTTGAGCTGAAAGCAGAATTTTGAAGGATTGTGACATCACACATGCTACAACGTTTATTGACATAATTGCGTCAAGGGCGAGAGTGTGACATCATCAGTAAGCAAGTTTCTGCTTTCAGCTCAAAGTATAAGCTAAAAGCCAACATCATATATATGCAGCCTTGTATGCAGCCTAACTATATGCATATAGCCAACAAAGATAATAGGAGGCCTGTCCTACTGACGCATCCCCTATTATTCTGACCGGCCATAGGCTATGTTTGCAGCTGCCGCATGAGGGCGCTATGTGCGCACTATAGAATCTCAATAAAATATGCTGTATGAACCTCTCAAAGCCTATATTTTGACATTTTAAACCTATAGAAACCCTATATTTTCAATTCATAATTTGAGAAATGTTAGGATTTATTTTAGAACAAATATGGAATCTATCATTACACATTGTGTAACGTTTGTACACATTTATCCCAAAATAAATGTGCTCAACCCTGTGGTGAAACGTGGCTTCAACAGTGTGCACTGCGCGCCCTCACTCGTGCGCACCACCCCCAAACAAAATTCATCTGTTTTACCGAGTCAGACAGGCCCCAAATGTTCCAAGCCCAATTAACCGATTAGCTAAACGCTCTATTGCTCGTTAATTGCACATGAGGAAAGCTGGTTTGTTGAAAGAGTTGACTTG
The DNA here is from genome assembly GCA_034695945.1 of Glomeris hexasticha. Classification (NCBI taxonomy): domain Eukaryota; kingdom Metazoa; phylum Arthropoda; class Diplopoda; order Glomerida; family Glomeridae; genus Glomeris; species Glomeris hexasticha. Next base: position 6,934 of record JAQIWR010001632.1, read on the forward strand.
ATTAATCCGGTTTTCTCCCACATGTGCAATTAGCGAACAATAGAGCATTTAGCGAATCGCTTAATTGTGCTTGGAACATTGGGAGTGCTGCGAGTATACAACATCAAAGATCTTAAAAAATCAGCCGCTCTAACTGGTAAAATGTAAACATCTTAATATATAATTTGCCTAGGTGGTCGTGGTGGTTGAGTCACGTGACTATTTCCACGAATTCCCCTCCCACCCACCCACCACATCGTCACCGACCCATATCATTGGCCTAGGTGGTCGTGGTGATCACGTGACTGTTGTAACAATGAGCTCATTGGTTGAAACCTGATCCCCTCCCCTCACCCCGCCCACCACATCGTCACCAACCAGCACATACGTAAACAAGCCTTATTATACCACGTGTGATTAATACTCAGTTTCAATATTGTACACAGGCAACTCCATGAACATTTTCATTGTAATTTCTCCGAGACGGCGCTATGACAATTGATGGCGGCGCGTAGCGCCGCCTGAGCTGGCACCCATAAAATCCAGCATACGAAATTTCCCTGGTGTCATGTCACACTGCGCGCGATGGGTTTTTCCAAGGGTTTTTCCACTGGCTCCGGTAGCGACAATACAACCTAATTTCCTTCTTCGTGCTTCATATTGTAATATTTTGAATTTTCATTGACATTGTAACACTTTAATTTCAATTGTGATATTTTAATACATTTAAAACAATTCACATTTTCCGTCAATTTTTGACGAGTTACGGCTTGTTATATATAACACGTCTTGCATTGAATTACTACTTGTAACATATTATATACAATTTATACGTATACCACTCATGCTTTGGTTTACCGCATCTTCGGTTAGGACATCACAAGCACGATGTTATATAACCGAGTTTGACTGTAGTTTAATCGTACAAAGCTAATACCTTGTCCCAACGTCCCACCGAACACAGCATTATACTTTTATGAATGGAATCAGCGTGATGAAGGGCCATTTGACCGCAACAGATTATTTAGTTTACGGACCCGTAGTTGATAACGAGTTGGCAGGTCGTCAACTTTGGATTGCCACGTGCAAATTTGTGTCATCTTATATATTCGGGCCCAGTTAATTACAACGTCTCAGGCAAAGATAAATCAAAGCATTTAGGCCGAAAGTGGGAATGGACAACAAAATGGCGCCTTTAACCCTTTAGTGCCAACACAAAAATCACATCTCCCGTTTATTTCAAATGCAAAAATGTAATATTTTCAAGGCATGATCGGATTTCTTAATCCCAAAATTGCATCAATATATGTATTTTTATAAGTATAGCATTTCGCGATTTTAAGATGGCCGACATTCAGCTATATATGGAAGTACATTGTTACAGGGTGGGGCGGTGAAACCCCCTTTTTCTAAGAGGCGCGTGTGGTGAAAGGGTGTGTTTTGGGGAAGCAGGTAGTGACCATAATGATCTACACACTAGGAAATTAAGTTACTATGCATTATTGGAACAGTGAACAACGAGGTTTCACTGTCAAAGCGATTTACTGAAATGTGGGTGAGTGGAGCAGAAATCACATAAAACGTAAGAAAGAACTTATTGCCTTTATCGCCTCTACATTTTCATTTGTCCTAACAGTTGCACGTCCACGTCTTCTTGTTGTGTGACCCGTTGTTTCGAAGTTGTTAACCGAATCAACGATACATTACCGATCTGGGACAGGAGCAGGCGGCAGTTGAAAATGTTGGTGGAACGCACGCTGTGCACTTTGACCATTTAAGTAAAACGCTTTAATAGCGAAACCTCGTTGTTCACCGGTCCAACCCTGCATGGCTGCTAAACTTCCAAGGGCGTAGAAGGTGAAGGTCACAACATAATCCCCCAACACACAAGCACACAACACAGGTGCCCCTTACAAAAAGGGAGTTTCACAACCCCACCCTATACTATACTATATTTCTTTACCTAATCTGGATAAATTATCCATGAAATTGGATGAAAAACTTGTTTATAGCAAACAAATAATAGTTTAACAAAAGGCATATTTTGTAGCACAAAACTATTTCCTTAATATTTTTAGTATAGTAAGGTAATGGATATATTTGGGATTTGTGGAAAGTATGGGATAATTTAATTATAAAACTCGAATATATGCCGTGTAACTTCAGCAGCATTGTCTTAAAAATAATTAATCAGCGTTAGAAAATAGCAGTAACGCGAATTCAACCTCAATTGAAGTTATAAACTTTTTAAAGGGATAGTAAAGGCAAGAAAATTTTTTTGATATGTTATTTAACTGCTGAAAGCATATAAATCTAGCCATAAAGAACTGCAACGATTAGATTAATAAACTTGGGAATGAAGAATTGAAGTGGGGATATTTCCTCGTGCGGAAGGACGCATCACTCATTTTGCCAATATGCCGAGGGAGGTGAGACGCTCCATGGAACAGCTTAAACCCAGAAGAATGAGCTACATACCGTCACCATCGTCAATACCAAATTTAAAATAAACCCATTTGTAACGTTGTTATCGTTCACTTTTGCAGTTTTGATTATATAATTGTATGTGATCGCCATCATTCGTTCTTTTCAGCACTCCAACGGACGAAATGTCGCTAAAACGACGCCAGTACGTGATCGCGCTTTCACGCAAGAAACTTGCGAGTGGCATTACTACCACTCAAGTAGCATAGCGTATATGTAGCATATACGTAGCATATACGTATTGCGCCGCAACGAATTGCCGTTCGCTGAACGGCCTCAAAAGGTTTGCAGTATTGGCTGTTCTTTGGCAGCGCTCATCCCTACTATTCTCCTAATTTTTTATTTGTAGCCAGCGGGGCCCCAGCCAATCAGCAGCTTCCTTTCTCCTATTCTTTAGCATTGCCAGACAAAGATTGTGGCCCCCATGTGAGACATGTTTCATTAGATTTCTTGAAAACCATCATGTTTTTACACATTCTGAAGCGACAGATATGCTTGTTTTTATGCCTTTTATCTGTCATAAAAAATTTTTCTTGCCTTTACTGTCCCTTGAAGTTCATTATAATCGATCGTTATATTATGCCCATTTTCTTATGTAAATCCAACATTTAATCAATATGTCCTGCCTTATATCTTATTTTACTTGCAAATCCTGTTTGCTTAGTCTTATTTACATGCTCGATTTGCATCTGAATCTGCTGCAAACTCGTCCTATGAGGTCGTTTCCACGCAAACCAACCGCTGCCATCTTCAAACGAAAATGACCGTTGCAGAAATAGGCCTAAAATTCGTTCGATCGCCGATTCAAAATTCAAATTTGAGCGGGGGCGAAGCAATAGCCAATACTCGGCGCTCATTGGTCGATGCGTTTCTAATCTCGTTTCACCAGGGGAAAAAATTTCCTACTTATCTGCCTTTTATAATGACCTGCTTTTATACAATCGTTGCTAACACGATTTCATTTCTTTGTGAAAGAAAATATGCAAGCGTATACAGTTCATAGAAACGACAGTTGTTTAATTTCAAAATTAAAGGGCGCTATGCAGTGCCATTGGTTGAAATAAAAAGCGTTTGAAAAAATGTTGTCCTTATAGACAAAAACTAGTTTTCAGCCAATCAGGTTGTGAAATTTGCTGTTTCAAAATAAATGATAAGAAATTGTTTTAAATTCCACAGGTCTGGTCTAAACTATGAATCACCTTCTCATTTCGGAAATCCAGAGCAAAATGTCATGTCCGACGCCGCAAGTTAAAGGGTGAGCGAAAAGTTCGGAAAAAAAGTTTACGAAATGTACCAGTTCAATTCAATTTTAATAACATTTACCAGTTTCAATTGATACACTCTTTTCTTCAAGTTAGGTTAACCGAGCTGCAATATAATGAATGCAATGTTAATTTTTCTGCCAACGATTGTAACTCACATAGTATACATATACTACCTCCAGTAATTGATTTCCACATCCAGGTTGTTTTCCAAAACAATTTTTTTCATTATGTCACAGTCGTTCTTTTGAATTGTATGACACATACCAAATGAAACCTGGACTAGATCATTGTGCATGGTAAGCAGCAAGTGCATGGAAACAGGAGTTAGGAAGTCGCAGCATGTAAGATGCAGTTCTCGCAGGCATTTTAAAGGGTTGAAGAGAAGGACCTTTTTAAAAACGTCATCAGTCAATGCTGGGCAATTTTGCAGAGATAGTTTACATAGACTATGACTTTGCCCAACAAGTAACAAAATATGGGATTCTGAAATGCTGCCAATGGGGCTGCACAAAACCTCCAATGTCTCTAGTTTTCCAAATCTGCATAAACTGGCTTCCTCACCAGTTATATTTACATAACTGTGGTTCAAATGCAGTCGCAGGTGTTGTAGACAGGTACATAACCTACTTAAACTGATCAAATCAACCTTTTCAAATTGTGCCAACATCAGCATAGTGAGCCTTTTCCCCAACTGTTCTAATACAGGCATTACACCATCAGCATAAGTTAACAGCTGCTGAGCACCACTGATAAGGCTCAGCGATTTCAAGTGTTTTAGTTGTGAAAGCTTAGACAGGTCTGAATCTGTCATCTTTGCCGAGATAAGAGTCAGGTCACTAAGGAAAGGGCAGTGGGGTATTATACGAAGCACCGTGAAAACATCGCACAAATACGAGACATCAAATGAGCGCAGATTGTACACTTTTGGGGACTCATCAGCATTCGTCAAATCTAGGATGACATCCTGCACATTTGGAAAGTCAAAATCCTGAAGGTGTTTAAAATTTTTCAAGGCATATGATGCACCAGTTTTGGTCATATTTGTGTATTCTACGCACAAGGAATGCAGTTGCATGAACCAATTATTTGGTTCATCTGTCAAGAACCCAGCATCGGTGACCTATGCAAGAACAAGAAATTACAGCAATTCATAAAATAGTATTTTACAACACAGTGTTTACATTGACTGACCTGCGTACAGTTTCTAACGTCCAATTTTTCAAGACTTGGGCAATTTTCTCCAAGTTTATGCAATACTTCATCATTGCACCATGTATATTTCAAGCGTACAATCTTCAAATTGGGCGAATGTTGAGCCAGCTGACACAGGTTTTCGGTTGTAACATTTTTACAAAATGACAAATCCAAATCCTGTAGGTTCTGTGCACAATAAAACAATGGCAACATAAAACAAATACCCAGTAATGTTATCGAAAAAACTTCAAGTGACAGACCTGGGTCCTCTCAGAAAAAAGTGAAAATGCATTTGGAATTTCACAACAGGAAAGGTTAAGCCTACGAAGGTTGCGGCGAATCAGGACAGGGAGGTGCTCCTGTCTCAGACGTCCACCCAATCGCAATTCTTCTATCACATCCGCTAGAATTGCAGGTGCTAAAATATAATAAAAGCTTATTCAACATGCGCACACATACCAGGACAAAAATATATATACTTACGACAGTCAAAATGCTGGAAAATTGGACACCATACTGCGTCCCAAGCTGTGTCCATGCCTTGTACAATGCCCAAAATGCATATTCGGGACAGGGTCCGAGGTCCGTGTATTCGCGGCATATGTGAGCACGCAGTCGAATGTCTTTAGCTAATCTGGAAATGTTTAAATTTCCATGAAAGTGGATTAATAACTTGTTAATAGCAAAGAAAAAATCTATATTTAAATAAAAGGCAACTTTTAGTAGGCCTATATTAAACATCTATTTGGGATTTCCCATATATGGGATAATTTAATTGTAAATCTCGAATATGCTGTGTAACTTCAGCAGCATTGTCTTAAAAACAATTAATCAGCATTAATTGAAAGGAGCAGTAACACGAAATCGACATCGATTGAAATTATAAACATTTTAATTTCATCATATCGAATGTTCAAGCACAAGAATCGAGTGAAAGGGGTGGTCGGGAGAGGGTAGTAAGCAGGTTATTGTGGTGGTGAAAGCTAGTGCCCGCTCTGCTAGCAATAGAGAGGTTCTGCACCGCGTTTGAGCGCACAACGGCAACGGCTAGAGGGGTGCGACGTCATCAAAGTTGCGATGACGTCAGGAGAAGCGAGGCGACCTTGGCATCCCCTTCTCTAGCCGTCCCGTTAGCGTCGCCAGGCAGCGTCTCCAGCCGTATTGAACAACGACTGGAGAATTTATATTGTATTTAGGCAAGGAGGTTGTATTTAAGTGCATTTAGGGCTAGTTATTTAATTTTATTTGA
>JAQIWR010001633.1:0-13102 GCA_034695945.1 Glomeris hexasticha
TGGGATGAAACCGGCAGAGAAGAAACAGTTTCGCAAAGATTGGGCAAAACCAAGATCCCCGTCAGTTCTTAACTTAATACTAAAACCAATTCTTGCAACTATATATAACTATTTCAAATCAATACTTTTAGGTCACCAGAACCAGAAGAACGAGCAAGAAGCCCGGCTCCTGTTCTCTGTGAGCTTAGACACCCACGTGCATATCCTTTGGCAACATAGCCAGAATTTACTTGTAATAATTATTAACCATTATATTAACACGTGTTACAAACACAGGTGATGCAGAATCCCGTCAATCCAAGCAGCGTTGGAACTGGACGTGGACAAGGTGGTAACTAATAACGGCAACTTAGATCTTTTAGGCCATTCCTAACATTCCCCATTAGTTACATTTTTGAAAAATAATTTATAGGAGCACCTGGCAATGCACAACACCGACTTGCTGCTAATATATTTGGAGTTGGTGCTGCAGGAATACAACAGGAGAACGGTGTTGCCCGAGCCCCGCTTGGCCGCGGCAGAGGGCAGCCACGGAAGCCGCAAGTCGTTCCAAAGGGACGTCATAAGATTTGAATTTAAATGGTCCAATATAATATTCTATCTATACAGGAAATATATGAATTGAAATGGTGCAAAACTGTTATAAATAATATTTACATTTCAATAAATTACCGGCGTAGATCGAAAACGTCATTGTACGATTGTACGTACTAACAATTTCTCAATTAACCTTGTGAATTTCCAAGTATAACTACTCGCATTTCATTTTAAAGTTCTGGTGAAATGTGACATGGAATATTATAATGCCAATTTTTGATAACCAAGTTAATTTTTTCCCATTATTTTTGTGATGTTTTTCTATCAGGTAATATCGTACACGTATCATGTTATAATTCATTTTACCATTTACTGGAGTGTGTTTGTTTGCTTCTAGTGATAAACATGAACAGGAAGCCCACAAAGAAAGGTGCTAAAGTGTGCGCAATGGGAAACTGTAGAAGTGACGGGCGAAAGTTGCCAAGTGTAAGCTTAAAACCACGTATTTTTGCGCACACTCTATTTGCATATTTCGGAAGCAAAACATGTCGTTTAAAAACACATTTTTAGCAAGGGTGCATGACAGAAATCGTCTGCAAAGTCGATCGAAGACTTACGCCCCTGTTGCACATTTCTATGTAACCTCTCCATACGAGCCAGGGTGTAAGTCAATAATTGCTTTAGTTAATAAATTCCTATACTGTACACCTCAATAAACATGTAAATAAAATTGGCACTTCTTTCCTAAATGCAGACAAACGTTAATTGTTATAAATTGAAATAAAGAAATACCTTAAATTCATAATTTGAGTTCCTGGTAAGAAATTGTCACTGCAGTGGATGAACTTTTGAAATCATCAAATCGGTTTTGTATTTATCCCATGTGAAAGCAATTTTCCACCTTTGAAAATCTACACCAAAACAATCAGGAATATTTGTCATCTTATACCACTAGCACAGTGTTCTGTATCATTGTAACATATTGTAATCAAGCCCTGGTCAAGTTTTGATGTGGATTTTCACAGATTTCATAAAACTGCGTATATAGGGATTGTTGTGAAATTCGCCCATTACAATATATGCGGAAATTTGCTTTGACATGGGTCTACAGAAACCCATGTGCTCCTTTCACAAGTTCTGCAATTCAGATGACAATTAGTGCTCATTTTGGAAGGAAATGAATTTCATCCGCAAATTGCAATGTCCATTCATTTTGATATAGAAAATTCAATACTGTAATTAGTTTTAATTGCTGTAATGAAATACAAAAAATTACATTGAACAACATTAATTCTATGGTGGTTAAAAATGTTTGTTTTCCCCCCAGGACACGGACATACAGTTTATCCCATTTCCAAAACCGTGCAAGGAGTACTTGGAAGAGGAATTTGCTGTTCTGTTAAATAAAACATCTGTAATACGTCAACATAAGCCATCTGATTGCCATTCGTGCAGCAAGGCCCTGCAATGGATTGCTCTGTGTCACAGGAGTCACATCAGACTTCAAAAACTCACAGATATCACAAGCAGCACATATGTTTGCAGCAAACATTTTCTGGATCCGCATGGTCCAACCTCTTCTAGTCCAAATCCCCTGCCAGCAAATCTTACTGAAAAAGAAACTGTAACTTTCTAAGATGCCATTTTTGATTGCTGAAACATGAACCAAATTGAATTTCATTTTTAACTTTCATTTCTAACTTTCTAAGAAAACCAAAAAGGAAACCGCCCACAGAACGCTCAACCTCTCAACCAGCCAAAAGGCCAAGATGTAGAACCAAAAACCAAAGGAATATAAAGGCCAGTTCACAAAGGCGCGTCAACGTATGCTGCGTAGTATGTGCGTCATGCGTCACTTCGTCCGTTAGGACATGCGTCAATTGTGAACGGATTTGCGGCATGAAGGTCGGGCGTGCCGCACGTCGGGAGTTAAAGCGTCGAAAAACGCTTTTGGTGACGCACAAAGCCAGCAGAAATTTGCTGTAGTTGCTGCAGCACTGTGACGTGCGCCAGAACACGTGATCCACTCAAGCAGCCCTGACGCGCAGCAGAAGGCGCGTCCTTGCTGCGCATCGTAACGCGCAGCAGTGACGCACGACAGAACGCACGGCAACGACGCGCCTTTGTGAACTAACCTTTATTTCCTTAAATTTATGAGATATGGCAATGCAATAACCTTGACAACATCACCCAAGGTCACATGCAGGTTATCAGTCGATGGTCCCTGCTGATACTGTATAACAAGATCTAAATATACCTAATTCCGATGAAATGTCAAAACTTCAGACGTTATTGTTAATATTTCCAGACTCTTATATACTTGTAGACCCTGCATGCATATCGACTAGCAAGTGTGAGCAATTGGTGCAGTAGTATTATTCCTGGAAGATATGATTTTATGTTTGTCATGCATAATAAAACTTTAGCATTATAAATTAAATGATAGTTCAAGATACGTATTTATTACAGCTATATATATAGGTTCACTTTCTTTGAATATTGAAAATTAGTCACAGGACTCTCATTAGCGAATTTTTTTATAGATCAATATGGCATATCGGAACATCTGGATGTGAAGGGTTGATGCATGCTGTATATAATAGGGCCTAATACATTCATATTTAATGGTTCCCTTTGGGGTGTCCATGTGTACAAAACCTTATCGATGCGCATTTCTGCTCCCTCTGCTGAAACTTACTGATTTATAGTTTCACTCGTTTTTTAAAGATCACGAAGTGCGATATTGTTGACCTATACATATTATGTATATGGTTTTTCCGATGATTTCCACATTTGTAAACATAATTAGTATTTTTAAAATTGAAATTTTCACTGTTTTATATGTCTGTGTCTGATGCGAAAAATCCCTGATTTTCCATGCCAAGCATTGCAAGGAATATGATGGCAGCTATACATGGCAATATTCCAGCATGTGATTTGCATAAATTACAAATAAATTTTATTGTGTGGGCCTCCATTAAAATTATGGCACTATACTCTAATTAACATTAATGACAGTTTAAAATATTCAAATTTCCCATTACAATGCGCGTTATATCATTAGCTATTCCACAATTTCACTAACTTGAGGATAATATTCAAGGTCATGTACAGCACTGCTTGGCATAATGTACAAGTTTTCTTCCTTGTTTTGTGTAATTAATGTGACGTCATAGTAGTGACATCCAAAAAGGTGGACTTTGAGCAGACTTGTTTTGCATAATTTCACTGAGAACTTTGTACCTGTTGATGATAAATTAGATCGAAACATGTGTTAAATAAATTCAATGCAATGATGAAATGTGCTGAAATGTTATTTTCCCTGTAGTACTTCAGGTTCAAAAGTTGTGCTGTTCTTCACAGCAAAGTCCAATTTAATCCTGACATTACTTTTTCAAAAACCTGAATATTACTGTTTATGCAAGTTGTATAGCTGGCATAATGGTAAACTGAAATTAACATAAAATTAACATTGCAATTCTCTGGAATATCCAAATTAACTTCAATTAAACGCCAACTTAAAAAACTACAAATTAAATAATTTATTTACATCAAATCAAAGCATTAATTTGCCTTCAGGAAAAAATAACAGCTATTATTGGAATTTCTTTACAAGTGTAATAGTATAAAAAAAAACTAGAAAAGTAGAGTAATACATGAATATAGGGTCTTTTTTCTTACAAGAGAGGGGTGTGCAAGGTCATAGTAAACTAGGAATTAAGGAATCTTCCACTTGCAATTTCGTTTCTCCTTAATGTAATATCCCGCCATTTAATTATTCAAAATTCACGTCCTTTATGCCATTTAACAGTTATTTTAAAAATGACCAGAATTTTTAGCCACGCGGTATAAAAATACATTGGGTAAGGTAGCGCCGATAGCGAAAAATTATTGGAAACATGGTTCCACCACCATTCGTGTGACGTCACCTGTTGGAGAGCGGATGTCGTTAGCATCATGTTTAGGTATGTATGTGCCATAATTATGCGTTTGTAATGTTAAGTTTGCTTCCATACGCTTTTCAACAACATGACATTGGCAGCTGTGGTTGGTTTTTTGCTTGTTTCATTGCAGCACTATTGATTGCAGGAATAGGGCAATTGCAGTTACATCACTGCAGCTGCCCTATTGTATTGAAAATTAAGTGTGGTGTTAATTGTGATAAACAAAGATATATAAATCAAGGAAAGTGTGTACAGTATAACCCCTCTAAACTAATTACATTAGGACCGGAGAGGATACTTGTTTAGATAGGCAAGTTATCAAGGGGAAACCTGTGTCACGACCGGATGTCTGTATTAGTTTAGAGCGGACATTAGTTTACAGAGTATTTGTTAATAGGGAATAGGGAAATTCTACTGTACTATATTGGAAAGGAAATAATGTATCATACTGTGGTAAGACAATTATGTCAACTGGTGAAAGAAGATATGTGAAATGAATACCATATTTTTATTTTCAATACCAATCGACTGTTTCAAAATAAATATGAATTTATTGAAAGCATTTGTTAGCAGTGCTCCATGGTAGAGCTAGCAGAATCTCCAACAGGTGACATAACGTGGGCGTAGCTTAGGCGACAATAAAATGTGTATCGGCAGCCCCCTGATGGCGACAATCCTCACAGTGCAGTCACTAGTGCGATCCTCTAAAAGCTAACTGATGTAATTAAATGCTGCTCTGTAGGTAAAGGCGCAATTCAATACTCACTTTAGAAGTGTATGAGATTGTTCCAAGGACCAATCCTTACTTAGCTCACAAATTTTACAAACTATCTGATAGTATATACTGCAGGTTAATAATTTTTGTGTGTTTACATCCCTATTGGAAAATCCGCTAAGCACATCAGGATATTTTTTATGGCCATAGTGGGCCGTTGTACCAAAACACACAACACTGTGATTATTTTAACAGTGATCTCATCTTAAATGAGAAAGGACATAGGACGCATGTTTCAATTGGAAAAGTGTTACACTCTGTCCGGAGTTTAGAAGAGAAAAACGCCCCACCTCTCTTCTACGGCCTAATTGTTATTGGTTAGTATGTGGCCTATGAGATTCGGGCACCGCCCACTGCATGCTAAAAATGTCCGTCACCGACCCCACTTGTGAGTGTCAAAGAAACACACCCTTATCGGCGGTTTTTTTTTTGAAAATACTTCTGCATCTGTCAGGTGAGATAGTTATTTTATCACTGAATAACAACGAAACCATGTTGTAAATAAACGCTGACGTTTTGGCTAGGTCATAATATGTTTATCTATAAAGATCGTGACTTACGCCCTAAATATGGTATTGTCTACACTTTTCCCGTGCAGGGGGGCCTAATTCAGTGAATTTTTCTTCAGAAGCTTTATGAACCAAGTTTGCTGTTTGTCAACATGGTTTCTTTAGTTTCAGTGATAAAATAACTATCTCACCTGACAGATGCAGAAGTATTTTCAAAAAAACCTGCTGATAAGGGTGTGTTTCTTTGACACCCGCAAGTGGGGTCGGTGACGGACATTTTTAGCCTGCAGTGGGCGGAGCCCGAATCTCATAGGTCACATACTAACCAATAACAATTAGGCCGTAGAAGAGAGGCGGGCGTTTTTTCTCTTCTAAACTCTGGACAGAGTGTATAACTACCTCACTTTTAGCAATTGCATGGGTATATTTAAAGGGTGCAAATTTCTTCTTTAAGGATATTTCCTATCTTGTCTGCCAACGTAATGTCTGATGATGGCCCTGATATTTGATGAACAAGATGATGTGGATGCCAGTCAGTATGCACAGGTGGAATTGGACCTTCAATGAATATAAATAGTGCATTTTTGCTTTGATTTTTTAGGGAAGCCCACGACTGAAGCTGGTGCTGCAGCAGTTGAGGAAATGTCTGCTGAAGCTGCCGGGTGTGATAAAAATGAGTCTCCAGATGACGAAGGTTTGGGAAATCTGTTGTTATAGTTGTAAGCAAGTTGCCAACTTCATATTTATTTATAGCTTACCTCTAGATGGTGGGAAGATAGGCAACCCACAGAAGAAAATGACGCCATAAAGGCCTAAAACCACTAAAAAGCATGACACTCTGCCTAGTAGCAGCAGCTCTGAACAACCTGAACAGGCGTGTTATAAAAGTAGATCGAACTTTACCCTGCAGGAGGTGTATAGGATGATGTGGTTTTCTGATGTAGCCAATCGTAAGCTAGGACAATGCATCGTCCAATCAGATCAAATAGAACTTTGGGACGTATTTTGCAATTGCTGTAAGTACGATATTAACATGCCAAATACGTTGTTGTCGATCGAACACCTACGTCGATTTGCTGTGTTTCATTTTGGATATCAGTGAATATGCAAATAGTCTTGATTGTTAATCCACGGACAGGGAAGGAGTACGTGATTAGCCAACTCTTGGGCAAGGTTAGAAACTATACTCTTTGTGCATGCTCTTTCCCATTTGGTAATGTAGTCTTAACGTTCGATGTATGCAGAGCAGCTTCAAATTGTCCGATAATTGTTGAACTTTGTTTGCTTAAGTGGTTAAGCATTTCTCTCCCCTAAATCGAATAGATCAAGTGTAAGGACTATAACCATGACAGTACTTAGAAAGTGCATATGTTACAATCAAACTGCACATTTGTAACATTGATTTAGCAACATGCAGTATTACAGTCTTATCCAATGTGACAAAAAAATTAAAGGTAAAACATGAAAAGCCCCTGACTCGCTTCAAGCATTGTTGGGTTTGTTTGGTTTTTTATTGCCCGCAGCTGAAGCTGGTGCGTAAAAGAAACTTTTTAAAGTGTCACCCTCACGCTAGTATCTAGCTGCAGAGGGTTCAAATGGATGCGATGAGTGGTGCCCAATATTGGCCAGTGGAGGAACTAACGCTGGCGCTGGCGTCACGTCGTCAGGCATCACGATGTCCCGAAAATAGCAGGTCGCACAACGTGGACGGAAACAGCTCGAAAGTAAGCATTTTTTCCCTTTTCTTTACGGTTTTTCTTTGCAATCGCTGGCAATTCCGTGTTGCTACGCCGATAGCAAGAACTCCAAACGTTGGATAGCTCGTTTTCGTCAAAAATTGCCTTCGCTCGACGATCAGCACGTGATATGTCGCAACAGAAAAGCAGTTCACAGAAAACGTACAATCCTTTCTCACAACAAAGAACTTTGGGTCTGGGCCCATAACCTGTTGGAATGTTTGATTCCCAGGTTCGCAGACAGAGGTCTGCAGCAAGAAAATAAACGTTTTAATTTTCGGATGAAAATGAAGAAGAACCCAACTTGCTTTGTTATCAAGTTCAACAGAACAGCAATTCAAGTTCGAAAACTAATACTTTGCTTTTCTTGATTGTAGAATTTCTCCCGACGGACGACAAGAACAAGTACAACATGGGAGACGAACTCCCCACAGAAAAGGTAACACTTTCGATTTATTAACTTATCGATCAAATCGACAACGACATAGTTCAGTAAAAAACTTGGCAAACTCTCGATTGCCACTGACTAAATTCGCAGGTGACAACGGTTTTTAAACAAGAAAAAAACAGCAGATGTCGCCACCAAAGTAACCTTGCCCACAGGAAAAATGAGTCAGCGCCACCTGGCAAAGTGAACGGAAACCAGGAAGTGAGCCTAAACAAAAAACAAAATATTCTAACAAATATAGTTATTTTTCAGGTCCAACCCTTTGCGAGTATCGCAGATGCAGTTTCAACTGAAACCCCACGTCTATTGGTTAATAAACAAATAGTAGGATCTTTCCTCACTGATAACAGATACAAAGATGTAGTGTTAATTGGCAAGTACTGTTGTTAATTAATAGCAGTTATGCAAGCTGGACTTATAAAATAGCGACTTATAAATTGAATTATGACATAAATGATAATTTTATCATATATAAATTAAATAACAAAATGATAAAGATATGACATTTTTAAAATCATAAAATAACTAAATTATAAAATCGTGTATGATAAATTGATTTAACACATAATTTACCATTTATTACTAAATTATAAAATGATAAAAGTATAACATTTTCAAAATACATATAATGATCGAATTAAAAGAAAAAATTGTCAAGGCCATAGAGCTATATTGTCATGAACATATTTTAAGTACAAAAACTAATTTAAAGGGTGGGTCAGATATCCAATAACTTCCCTTCCAATAGCTTTTTAATTAGGTAGTCGAACCCCCATAACTAAACGTCCAAGGGAAATGGGAAAACTTTCAGTAATCTAAACTTCCACTTAACTTAAGTTAGAACATCATGAACTTTCGAACGTTCTGGTCTTACTAAAATGCTCGCCTCAAGGCCAAAACACGACAAATCGTAATGCAAAAAATACTTACGGAAAGCTGCAATCCAGCTATTTCAAACTATGTCTAAAGGAGACCTGACAGGGTCATACTTTAGATCAAGGATTTCAAAACTATTTGATACAGACTATCAGGTATAGTAATTGAAACTACAGAAAGAATTTGAGCCCGATTAACACCGTTAACACGACGGTTCCACAGAAGTTCCCCACTCGTCAGTCATCCTTGCAAATTCGAATGAGAAGTGTGGCTTGGGCGCGGCTATTTCGCCTACTTAAGCCTAATTTCACCGAGATTCTATCACTTATAACATTTTTTTACCAATTTCGACACAACTTTTGTTGGCATCAATGGTATTTTTGACATCGTATCACTAAACTGGAAACCTTTTCAGGGTATGCTCCGAAACCGTGTCAGGTCTCCTTTAACTTTTGACAGTGCGTTAGTGCAATCGGCAGCAATTAAATCACCAAAGTTGGCAAAAAGGGTCGTGTTTTGGCATTGGGTGAACTCGGACAGACGTAATATCTAACGCATTAAAATAAAATTTACATCAAAAGATTCAGCACTTTCATATCTATAGTGTTTCCCAGCTTATCTGTGGACCAAATGGGCGGAGCTTGCGCTTTGCTGCAGCCAATCGTGATGAGCAGTAGTAACCATCCGCTCGGCTGCTCACATTTTCAGTGCCCGACCGTTCTAAACAAAGATGGCGGCTTCAAACCTCGCTTCGAGCTCTGTAGAAACCGATCTTGTTATCACACCAGAGTTCAAATTGAAACGCAGACATGGGAAATGTTTAAACAGTGGAGAGAATATGATACTCGTAAACGTTTATAAATCTTTGAGGTCGGGGAATAGTGCAAGGAATCACAGCGATGCTGTAAACACCACTGCTGCCATGTGCGGCGTTAGCCGGACGTCGGTTTTAAAAGCTAGAGCTACAGCAAGAAAAGGCCTTGAATTCTGTTCTCCTGGCAGGAAGAAAGTTGTTTCGAGAAAAGGGCGACCTTAAAACCTAAAAATCGACAATTTTGTGAAATGTGCAGTTAGGAGAAAGGTTAGTTTACTGCTGTTGAATTTGCATGTTAAACGGGAGTTACATAGAAGAATAAACTAGAATAATCACATAGTGTCAGCTAAATAATTTGTCTATTTCCGTGAATTAACCAACATGCAAAATATCAAAGTGTCATATAATAATACACTGTTTTTCAATTATTGACATTTGTTTCATTCCCACAGGTCCATGAATTCTTCAGAGAGAATAAAAATATGACATTGAAAATACTGTTAGGGGCTGTAAACGCAGATGACAGTCTGCCAAATTTGTCAATGTCAACACTTCACCGCTGTCTAATTTCAATCGGATTTCAGTAAGCCAAAACGTGCAATTAGTTAATATTCCACAGCATTTTCTACACTGTTTTGTCATGCTGCAGGTATGAAAAGAGAGGACGGAATTCCATATTGATTGAGCGGGAAGACATTGTAGCATGGAGACATCGCTACCTTCGGCAAATTAAACTGCACCGCCAAAACAGCAGGACAATAGTGTACCTGGATGAAACGTGGTTGAATGCTGGGCATACGTCGCCAAAAGTCTGGAAGGACAAAACCATAACTTCAGCTAGGTGTTTACCTATTAATCAGTTCATTACATAAAATTGTGAGGGATGTAAATGTTGATGTTGTCTATACCAACCAAATATTTGGTGTGCTTTTAGGCAAGCTTTCAATGCAGGTCTTTCCACTGGTTATAAAGACCCAAGTGGAAAGGGGGGTCGACTGATAATATTACATAGTGGAAATGAAGCAGGTTTTGTTGCTGGAACGAAATTGTTTTTAGCTGCGAAAAAGGGAGACGGTGATTACCATCACGAGATGGATGGGCAAAGGTTTCAGAAGTGGTTCGAGGAGCAGCTTCTTCCAAGTATAGGTGCAAGTTATAAGCAAATAGCATGATAAAAACTATATTAATCAATTTATGTGCAGATATTCCGGCAAACTGTGTAATTGTCATGGACAATGCCTCGTACCACTCGGTACAGCTTGATCCCGCACCAAATAAATCTGCAAGAAAATATGTTATGCAGACATGGCTTGCAAGAAAGGGCATCCACTGTGGAAATGATCTGCTGAAGGCAGAATTATATGAAATTATTATGGCAAAGAAGGAAACAAAGAAAATGTATGTGTTGTTTGCTTTGTTTACTCTATATCATGCTGAAATTTGTCCTGTTCTGACAGTTACGTCATTGACAACATTGCCCAAATACATGGCCATGAAATATTGAGACTACCACCATATCACTGCGAGTTCAACCCTATCGAACTGGCCTGGGCTTAAGTGAAAAATAATGTAGCAAGGAGCAACACCACGTTCAAGATGGCCAATTTGCCAGCTCTGTTAGAATCGGCATTGTCAACAGTTTCAGGAGAAAATTGGAAAAACTACATTACGCACGTTATGTCTATTGAGGATGACTACTGGAAGAAAGAATGCATGCAGGAGGAGACCATCCAGGAGATCATAATTCATGTTAACGGTGGGGATGATGAAGACAGTAGCGATGAAGATGACAGTGACTTAGGGGTACAGCCATTATTATAGTACATGACACTATTTAAATAATTGTGTAGTTTTGTGTTCTTACATGAATGTAATGTCATAATGATTCATTAAAGCATGCATACATTTATTGATAAGTTGTAAAAACTTTGCAGCTGTATGACCTTACTTCAACAATAATTATTCTCTAACATATTTAACAGGATTACTGTGCAAACCGTAAACTATATGTACTATATTTTGAGCTATAACAAACATATGTATAACAGATTCCAGTGAACTTGAATTTCATTGTGACCATCAAACTAAAGTTCAAGGCCTGCTAACTGCAGGTAATGCTTGTTTGTATTTACATTCAAACGGAAGTGGGAGTTTAAAGGTTGCAGATATTATCTGCTACATGTGGTTGCATTTAGAGCTTAGTTCAATGAATTGTTATTGGAAAATTGTGCTAAACTTTTATTTATTCTGCAAACCAGCATACATATCGTAACTGCAATCTATTAAGACGGAATCACACGATTTTTGGTAATGTTTTTTATTTGATTCTTTAGTCAGTTTTCCGCAATTTCAGCCAGCTTTTGTTTATAAGCTATATGTGATTGCCGTGCGTACATCGATAATATATAAAACGATACAGAAGTATCACTTCGATACATATCGATATAAGAGGAACTATTTCTTTGCCATGGTGCAATCAAGCACCCCAAGCTCCGCCCCTTTGGTCCACAGATAAGCTGGGAAATAGTATAGTTAGCATTTTTGCGAATTTTCTTTTAGGATTTCCTGATGGCGAGTAATTAATTATTGAACGCAAAATTAAGGCCACCTTGTGGCGTTCCGGAACGGCCACTTTTGCCAAATTTTTGAACATTCGAATTTTGCTTTTAATAATTAATTACTCACCATCAAGAAATCCTAAAAGAAAATGAGCAAAGTGTTTAGCTAGATACGAAGGTGCTGAATCTATTCGTGTAAATTTTGTTTGGATCCATTTGAAAGTATGAGAGCTCGAGTTTGCCCAATGCCAAAAACACGACCCTTTTTGCCAACTTTCGTGATTTAATTGCCGCCGATTCCACTAACGCACTGTCAAAAGAAATACATATTTTGAAATAGCGGGATTGCAGCTTTCTGTGAGTATTTTTTCTTTGTCACTTGTCGTGATTTGGCCTTGGGGGGCGATCATCTTAGTATGACCAGAACGTTCGAAAATTCGTGATGTTCCCCCTTAATTTTTTAATGCAAATATCTGCACGTTCTGCATTGTACAATTAA
Organism: Glomeris hexasticha; assembly: GCA_034695945.1. Lineage (NCBI taxonomy): Eukaryota > Metazoa > Arthropoda > Diplopoda > Glomerida > Glomeridae > Glomeris > Glomeris hexasticha. The sequence goes on from JAQIWR010001633.1 coordinate 12,697, forward strand.
ATAGAATGTGGATTGACTTCGATAAAACGTCTTTATAGTTTCCAATCGCAAGTAGAATGCTGTAATCGTTCTTCGCCCCGCCTACTGCGTTATTGACCAATGGCATTTTAGACTTTTAGTTGAGCGCCAGCACTACACAGCTGGCGCTGCCATCATTTCGTTCTATTCTATTTTCAGTGTCCATGCCTGTATCACATTCTACTGCCTTGCATAAGCACAACACTTGTGTCAAATAACATCAACACGCCAAAATGGCGGACATTGGCAAAACAAGCATGCTATAGGCTTGTAGAATGAAGGCTTCGGTAGACACAGCGCCACCTTGTAGCGTTCAATGGAAAAAATTGTCATGCACCATTCGTCATCGTTCATCATGCACTTAGTACATTGAAAACACACATAGAGA
>JAQIWR010001634.1:0-13100 GCA_034695945.1 Glomeris hexasticha
GACAATTCAAATAAAACCAATGCACTGGCAGTTTCATTGCCCTGATCTTTTGTGGACATGATTTGTCCCAGGTTCAGCTGCATTTCAAAAGGTTATAATTGTAAACAATACAATTAAATGCATATTAAACATTCTTCCATGTCCCAGTTAGCATTGAACAACAGTTTTGTATTTTCAACTAAAACCGGCTAATACTTCCAGACAACTTTCGTAATATTTCCAAAAAAGTGACCATTTCTTAAAAATAGTGATAAAAAGTGACCAAAAAGTGGAAAAGTGACCTATTTATCAGCCATTGATATAATCAATTAACAATCCCGTTTCATCCGATGTAGTCAACTTTTGTGGCAAGTTTCTGGTAGTCGAAGTACGCTTACAAGGAACTTCCGCTACAGTCAACCAATACGAGTTGACTGACAAAACGGTTTTCGCTGTTTCGATCGTATAGAGTCGTGAAGTGTCCGCGTCGGTTAATCAATCGCGTGTATCGTGAATTTGCAGATGGGAACTACCTGGCCCTTGGGTCACGTGACAACCACATCTACGTCTACCAAGTATCTAACGAGATGAGGCAGTACAATCGTATCAGCAGGTGTTCGGTACGTGTTCAGATGCCTTGGCGCGTTTTTGGTATTTCTATTAGTACCAAAGCGACACGCGTCTTCTGGTTTTGTTTCCTCAATTGTTCATCGAAAGACTGAATGTGAATTGTTGCCTCGAGAGGCGGGACACGATTAATTAATTTGCCCTTTATAATTGTGGTTAAACAGCGCGATGGCAAAGTCAAGAAACTTCCAGTCTCCATCTCGGTAGGATTTATCAAACAGTTCTACGCATGCACAAAAATCACGCTTGCTTCTCCGTATACGTACGAATTGGACTCGTACGTTGCAGTTAACTATACCGAGCTTCACACTTTAACACTGAAAAACACGTAAAAGACACCACCACAAACAACATGCTCATTAGATATTATATAAATGGGAATGCACAATTTGAAGAACCGGAAACTAACCACGGACCCTGCGCGGCAAACGAATTGCGATATATCAAAAATATTAAAGGTGAACTGAAAGGGTAAATTTCTTGCAACCGATTTCTCTGAAAAATTGCCTATGCATGGACAACGTGTATTTGCATGGGTTAAATTTTTTTCTAATTTTTCCGCCTATTAGTTTTTTTAATAAAAATTCTCAAATAGGTCCTCAAGTCAAAATTTACATCCGGGACAGTGCGTATGGCATTCCACTTGCACCAAACCGTGCACCTAGCCTCTCTGCACAGGCCCATAAACACACAAACTTCAATCTGTTAAGGTTGAATATCGTCTTGATAGTTCGATGGTAATGCCATCTAGCGGGCGGTAAGGACATCACCAAGTAAAAACGTTCAAACCATATAAAATATTGTTGCAACCTGAATTATTCCAATAGAAGACGCAATTTAAACCGTTGTTTATGTGACCAATTTAGGTTACAACAATATTTTAAAACGTTTGAACGTTTTTATGTTTGTTACTTTTAATGTCCATACCGCTCGCTAGATGGCGCTACCATCTATCGTCATGGAAACGATATTCACCCTTAAAACACTTTTAATGAATTTTTACAAATGAAAACAAATGAACTCATAGTTTTAATTTTAATCATTCTTTCTACAGTCCGAATATCATGGGGTGTTATAAAACCGTGTCAGTTCACCTTTAATAATGAAATATACATATTTAATAGGTTTTCGGGAACTAATACGCGTACATCGTCGCGCGCAGAATTAACACCGTAAACTATATAAGTAGCAGAATATTGTTGGCCAATTAAAGACAGTGTTTTGTTATATTTTATAGATATTATTTAATTCTGTTGAGTACAGATTGATTGATTTTTGTTTTTCGGGTCCATTTTTGCCTCGTTGCGAACGCAGGGCCATTCCAGTTTCATCACGCATCTAGACTGGTCATCGACTGGCCATGTCATCCAAAGCAACTCGGCTGACCTCGAAATTCTATACTGTAAGTAAATATATTATGAGTTCTTACACAAAAGTGAGAACCTATTCTTGCAGGTAAATTGTATTAAATTTGCTGATTGTATATACAGGGAACGCGCCGGTATGTCGTCAACTGACCGCGTCTTCCCAGATGAGGGACGTTGAATGGCACACGCAGAACTGTACATTGGGATTTACAGTGATTGGTATAATTTGTTATTTGTTTCATTTAAACATTCATTTAAAATATGAATGGAAAGTATGTTTTTCACAGCTAGAAATCACTTCAAGTACTAACATTACTAATACAGGGTGTCTACTAAACTGTAAATTCATACTAAATTCAAGTCTATTTTCAAGATAGTCTATATTTGTTGCCAGGACACAGAATAAATATCTTGACTTGTATATTATTATTTATTAATGTTGTTTGGCCTGAAAAATGAAGGAACAGCTGTTTGCATACAACAGAACACAATATCTAAAGAGTAAAATGAAAGAAGAACACGAAAATCAAATACGAAATTACTATTGAAATCCAAAATGTGTATCAGAATTGTACATATTTTACAGGATTTAATGAATAATTTTTGTACATTTCCAGGATTTCAATGATGATATCAAAATTCCAGTGTATAATTCCAGGATTTCCAGTTCAGTAGACAACCCAGTTTTCTTGTTACTACGTTGTTCCTTCATGTTAATACAGGAAACTGATGATGGCTTTTTGAAGCCGAAACTGGTTATGCAATGATTAAACTTGCGAGAACGGAGCACTATTCATTTCTTCTGTTTATTGCACTCGCACTCTCTTTATTGACAACCCAGTAATATTATGCAGTCGAACCTTGACAACTCGAACCACCAACGGAAACCACAAGGGAAACTTTCGAGTTATAATAAACCAGAAAAATTTTCACACTATCAAAACTTTGAAATCCTGCATGGCTGCAGGTATTTTGCAATTTATTTCAGTTGCCCTATTGGAAAAAACCATCACATGATGGTGTTCCATAAACCATCACGGTGATGGTCCATGCTAGTGAATGGTACAGACCACGTGATCTGGAATTGCCAACCATCACAAACCATCACACACCACAATAAACCACCATCACAGACCATCAGGAACCATCCATCACATGGACCATCACCGTGGTGGTTTATGATACACCTTCATGTGAGGGATTTTTCCAATAGGGAAGATGATAGCATTTCTCCTTAAACTCGAACCAATATTGTATTTCTACCTTAGCAACGACTTTTCAAACAATTTTTTTATATAAATTTGTCACATCAAACATTATTCCGAGAATAAAATGATGATGTGTGCAACCTTGAAAGTGCTGGCTGAACACGCTTGGGACTGCAGATTGCAGAATTGCACATTGCTTTTTGAGCTGCCTGGCCCTGTCAGCAGAGTGTGTGCAATGACAACTATGACGCCAACTTACCATTCAACACTCTCTACTTGCTGCAGGGAAATATTTCCATAATACTTTGCTGCTTCACTCAATGCTCCATGTATTTACTGCTATAGAGTTTGCTAAACTATGATTTTTTGTGCTAAATTATTATTGATCTGCGTGACAGCAAACACTATCAGTACAAGGAGTAGTGGTGAACAAGTCCACCAACTCCAGGAAGGTTTCAGCTCCACTTCTGATAGATATGTAAGTGCACACATTAATTGCAAATTAATGATGATTAATGATGGAAGACAATCAAATATCCTGCCAATAATAAGTGAATAAATTAATATAGTCTACATAAATGTGATCAGAACAATTGGAAAGTTGGTACATTTGTATTATCCATCCAATTTATATTTTTAAGCAGCACATACATTTAATACCAATTCAGTAGTTTGGCTATATTTGATTTTAAACATCTGTATTAGTTTTCATTCATTTGCAGCACATGAGTCAGATATTTTGAATTTAGACGATTGCAGTGAAGCCATTCGATAAATCAGTTTGGCAGGAAAGCTCGATTATATTGCACTTAGATTTGAGTCATACCTTATTCACATTGTATATTTAAAAAGTATGAATCGTCATGCTTTTTTCATTATTCATACAAAAGTGATTCATTGATTCCAACGTAAATTTAGTTCATAGACGAGACACGAGTGGAAAATTCAGAGTTTATAAAATCGTGTCGGCATACATTAAGAAACTATTTTAAAGTTTATTTGAAATGTGCCCTTGTAATTTCTAATATTAAAAACTAATACGAGCACTAGATTTAATCAATGGTCAACTTTTTTTTACAGCATTTAACTGAATGAATGAATGAATGAATGAATGAATGAATGAATGAATGAACTTTATTTCATTTCCAGGTCTACATATGAGCCATGTTCATATCTTAACATTTGTCTCCATTATTTCTTATCTTATTTACCCGTTGTTCGCTTCGTTCTTGCACGTATTTCACTTCGTTGTCATCTGTTCCTTCATCTTATCAATTACACACACAATCTTCCTCTTCTTCCTCTTCCATCCTCTTCTTCCTCTTCCAGCCTCTTCTTCCTCTTCCATCCTCTTCTTCTTCTTCCAGCCTCTTCCTCCCCTCCTACTCCCCTATACCTTCCCTTTCACCCCTCTCTCTCTGCCTTCTCTCTCCACGTCAATTTGTTTTAATCTTCTTATTTCTGCCCCATCTTCTGCCAAGACTTTTCTACCTTTCCCATCTCCTTGCCCCTATTTTCCCTCTGCACACTTCTATAACATGTACCAACGTTTCCTCTTCCTTTCCTCAAATTGTGCACAATTTTTCTTCCACCTTTTTCCACCTCACTTCATTCCCCACTCTATATCTTGCTAACCTTTGTCTGTCTTTCCCCAGAATCCATGTCGCTCCTAAATATTCTGCCCTCGCTTTCTTTTGTTTTAGATTTTTATACCATTTATAATACTTTGAATTCTCCATTCTCATCCCAATTCTCCTGGGTTACCCTATCTGCTATTCTTCTTTGTATCTCCTATCTTCTCCCCCTCTGACAGGCCTAACCTTGCCAATCCTCTTGTATTTCTCTCATTAGATTTTTCTGTCCCTCCACTTCCCTCCACTTAGCGCATTCGCTAGCCCACGTTACAGTTGCACTTTGCCTCAGCTCCTTACTAAATTTATACTCCCTCCACCAGGCCTTTGCCCAAATCAGTTCTTCCCTCACTTCTTCCTGCACCATATACCTCGGTGTATTCCAATCCAATCCCATAACCCACCTCCCATATTTCGTTACTATCTCCTGTAATTCCTCTTGTTCCTCCCATCCCTATTTAACTGATTTTAAGTTGTGTTAGAAAGCATCTGGAGAAGATAAGAGCCTTGAATTATTGCATATCTATCATTGGGTACACGTGTCAATCATTGTATACAAAGTTTTTAAATTTACTATTATATTATTTCATTAGAACGCTGACCATGCAGTACCACATAATATTATGCAAAGATCTGCTCCAGATGCAGAAGATAATTTGGGTTACTTCAGGGATGACGTTGCCATGAATTCTCACCATTGGAACTGGCACATGGTGAATTCTTACCATTGGAAACCAAAGTCCAACGAAACGAGGGATCGGAAAGGAGAACTTTTCTTCCATGTCCATCGACAAGCTATAGCCAGGTCTAACCAAGCAAGTACAACACACCTTTTATGTAAAAACACCAGTATATTTAATAGAATTCATTGTTGCAGGTACGATGCAGAGCGAATAAGTTTCAATATGCCTGCCGTGATTGCATTGCAAAACTTGCGACAACCTATTTTGGTAAAAATCTTTGGATCTTTGCATCAATAATATTCTTACACCAATGGCACCAATTAAGTGCCATTTATTTTAGGAGGAATACGTTCCCAGATTCCTCAACAACGTCTCGAGTAGGACCTTTATTAGCAGAAAACCTAACATGACCCTGCAGGACGTACCTTCGGCAGGAGTCTCAATAAAAACTTTAGAGGTCTGGTCAGCAACAATCATGGAAGCCATTAAATCTGGGTTTGCATTTGGCGAACATGGTAGGAAGATAAACTTGACTGGGCCAATGGGTATTGATATTCTGGCCGCTATGATTGAATCTTCCGAATCGAGTGTCAATCGTAAATTCTACGGCGTTTATCACAATTTCCTACATACAGCCGTCAGCAGAATCAGCAATCCCAATTACTACCCTGATGTAAGTATACAATGAGATACTAATTATATAAAGCAACAAATGTAATAGCATTGTCTTCATTGCAGAAAAATGGGGCAATGGCATATGAAGCAGTTTCAATGAGAGACCCGGTGTTCTATCGGTTGCACAAACACATAGATCAAATATTTGAAGCATATAAAAGACGCTTGCCACCTTACTCAAAACCACATGCAAGTACATAAATGGCTATTCTATTCAAGTTTAATTATAGGATATTTAGTGTAAAATATCACTGAAACAAGATGGCGCAGTAAAACCCAGCAATTTAAGATACACGCGTTGACATTCGCTGTGGGGTTTATGGGCCTGTTCTCAAACCCTGGTCATGTCTAACCAACTGGGTCACTAAATCAAATGCATGGCAAACCAAATGTATTTCCATAATTGAAATATGGAATAATTAATTCACAATAGCTTGCTTGGTGGGGTTCATTATTTGTACAGGTGGACAAATGGCAGCAATGTTAAAGGTGAACTGACAAGGTTTTGCAACATACTACCCTGAAAAAATTAGCAACTGATTGACACTAATTTATAGGAACATTGTCCCAAAATTTGAGGCCATTTGAAGCATTATTGCCAGAGATATGAATTATTTAGTTTCATATCCGTGAGTAGCATATTGTGAGGGATGTACACTGAAGCGCCATTGATAACCTCTGCCATTGGCTGAAACTGCAGAGGTGGCCTCATTGGCTGAAAATACAAATTTTGCCACAACAGGACACTGTGACACCAGCACGGTGACACCGTCCCTGCATGACGCCAGGGCGTCACCCTCGTTAACTGCTCGTAACTTTTGTTTAACAATTTTTATAAAAGTTTTGTTTGCGCCAATCGTTTTATTGGCATCAATTCTATAGAATCATACACTTTCCAAGGTATGTTACAAAACCTTATCAGTTCACCTTTAACGTGTCTCAAATGCGATGAACTTTACTAATAAATTATTTTAATCAGCACATACTTAACTCCAAACGTACAATGTTTCTAATTATACATGATACTTTTAATTAGCTGTCATTGCCTAATGTGACTGTGGAAAAAGTGTGGGTGGAAGGGGCCTTATCGAAAAAAGAAAACATTCTTCAAACTTTCTGGCAAGATGAGAAAGTTTATATCAACCGGGGAATATTATTCGATGGAATTGATCCAGTTGAGGTTGGTGAATATCACCATGTTAAATTTCCAATAAATGTCTACTTTCATTATAACTTAATTTCCAGGTGAAATATCGCCATCTTCATCACGAACACTTTAACCACAATATCCAAGTTACCAACGAGGCAAATGTGCCTTTGGAGGTGACAGTAAGACTAAACGTTGCTCCAAAATTTGACCATTCTGGTGAAGAAATTCCGTTCAACAAACAGCGACTGATGTTTGTCGAGTTGGACTACTATTCAACAACCAGTAATGTACATGTCATATCTGATGTTAACAGTGCCAAATGAATGTAATTTGGTGATTCATTTTGTAGTACAACCGGGTAAACAAGTGCTGAAACGATGGTCTTTCGAGTCCAGTGTGGCATTGCCATCATCTGAAACCTTTCATCACTTGGCGTGTTCTCCGTCGACTTCGGAGTTTCTCGATGGTCATCAAGCCATTCACGGATGTGGATGGCCTTACCACATGTTGCTACCAAAAGGTCGAACAGAAGGAATGACTTTCACTTATTTTGTCATGCTCACAAATTCTGCTCATTACAACGTATGCAAGATTTTGAGTACATACTGAAAACGCATTCAAGGTTGCACTCCACACTTAGAAGGTGAGAGGCAGAAAATGAGACTACCCTTATGGAAAAGATTTTCTGACCAGATCTGGCAGGGTCTGTTCTGATCTAGTGTCATATCTGAACAATAAGATACAATATACAATCAGATCTGTTACCATATCTGTAACGGCAGATCTGTTTTTCAAGCATATCTGAAACTCGTAATCAGACCTGTTACCAGATCTGGAACGGCAGATCTGATTTTCAAGCATATCTAAAACTCGTAATCAGATCTGTTTTGATGCAGATCTGTTACCATCCAGATCTATTTTGATGCAGATCTGTTTTGATGCAGATCGATGCAGATCTGTTATCATCCAGATCTGTTACCATCCAGATCTGCCCAATTCCTGATATCCATCCAGATCTGCCCAATTCCTGATATCCAACCAGATCTGCCGGCCAGATCATATCTGAATTTGATATACTTTTTCTGTAAGGGTAGTAACGAATGAGGGAGTAGATACGATGCTGTTGGTCATTCTATGTCGCTGTTAGCTCCTCCCACACACGTCATAACTTCTCCCGCATTGGTCAGTGATCTCGTCTTCCCCGTTTTGCCTATCCCATTAGTGCAACTTTGAACGCGAGTTCAGTATAGAATTTATAGGAGATTATTTTTATTTATTTTTATTTTTATGTAGGAAGATGGGAGTGGTAAGGCGTATCGATACTGTGGATTATTGAATCGCAAATATCCTGACCCGGAGAACATGGGGTTTCCTTTCGACAGGATGGCTCCAAGTTCGGTGACCACAGCGGAACAATTCGCTGCATTATCCAATATGATGACTACTGAAATAGTCATAGAACATAAAAATGTCCTTATTCCTTCAAACAATACAAAACAAAATTGTTGATAAATGTAGAATTACAGGAAACTGATCTTTTAAAAATAAATGTTGAAGTTGGAACCCTTGTTGGAACGGTGCTTGAATCACATCCATGTGAATCAGAATCTTGTTGGTATTAATTAATAAATAGTTTGAACAATTGCCATTATACTGCATATAAGCATTATTAACAATATACTATATAATATGACTATTGGCGAGGGAAGCGAAATCTAGGTGGCGCTGTTTATCACATGAAAATGGCGCCGATGCCGATCCTGCCCCATGTGTTTACAATGGCTGTCGCTGATTTTCGCATCGGATTCGTTCAAATTTTGGAATATTTAGGCATGTAGGCGATACAAACCGTTGCCTACAGGAAGAAGAGACAATTTTTAATGGGAACCACATTATATGTTGTGGTTTACTTGGAAAAAACAAATGTACAGCCCGCTACAGCATGCAAGGAAGGCTGCAAGATTCGGCATCGCCGCCATTTTCGAATGTATTTAGAGGCTCGTAAGAACGCCGCCAGGTGTCAGCCGACTTCTACTTTCCAAGCGAATAATTGAAAGCGTATTATCGGTATAATAACGGCGAAACACGAAATCAATGTGTTTACACCACTGGGAATAAATACCATTGACAAGCACAAATAAACGGCTGAGTCGACCCTCCCAAGATGGCGCCTTGTGTACTCTATGGGAACAGTATGACGCCATAAAAAAAAAATATTCGCAGTGACATCGTTTTACGTCAAGTCATGACAGCGGTACCGTGGTACGGCGTCACTGTATCTGGTGTCATTTTGTCCTGCTCCCATTAATGTGCATAAATGCAAGCCATAAAATGCCTGCGCAAGACACAGACTGACGGCTGGGAGTAGTAGCGTACTCCTGTAATCCAGCGGATTGGAGGCCGGAGCCTGTGGACGATTGAGGTTGGGTAGGCATTGTTGGGTGCCCTAGGTCGGTTGGGACGGTCCGCACTGCGCTCGGCAGCTGGATGGTGGCCATAGGGGAGAGTGCCCTTGGTCACCTGGTTGTCTAGGGAGAAGCGAAGCGAATCGGACGGGCCCCCAACCCTACGAGTTACGGAGTTAGCGGAAACCTTGCGTGAGGAGCGGTAGTGGGATCGCCGCCGAGTAGGGGCTCTTCGATGGCCCAATCAAAAGGATCGGACCAGGTTCCAATTTTTCAACCACACATAACGATTCTTAATCGCATTTAACTTTTTATTCCTTAACCAACGTTCGAAAATTCGAACATTTTTTCCAAAAATTCCCGCCAACTTTACTTACACGCGCAACTTTCTTGCGCTCGCATCTTTCGCTCGCAACACCGCCGTTCGAAATAAGTGGAAAAGTTGCGCGCGCAATTTTCTCACGCAACTCCCCCAACTTCATCATTACGTTTCCATCTATTATTTAGATGGACGATTTGCCAATCATCGCACCAGATTGCGTTTACAATCACGTAATTGTACAGATTGTTAGGATTAAGTGCGATAAAGGGAACTGTTAAAAAAGCTTTCACCAAAATGACAGTGCCGCGATTCTGTGGCGGGATTTATGGACATACGGTCACGCAACACCGAGTTTAGTTGGGTTTTGGTTACGCAGGGGGCGCTACTGTCTCGATCCGTCACTCCCCCAGTCGATAATTTATCGAACTGAACGAGTGAAGCATGTATCATCATGTGATCATCATCATCATCATCATCGGGATCGGGATGGAGACGTAGGTTCAGCGGTTTAACGCGTTGAGTGGGCGGTGGCGCTTCGATCGCTCATCGATCTTCGCATTCCTTCTTATAAAACCCCTCGTTCGAGGCTATCATCTAAATCGCTTTCATCCCGGATGGGATAGCATAAAACACAGTATAGTAGTACACTAGGGCCATCATTATACCGCATCAATGTAGTCCACTTCCTGTATAGTAACAAGCACGAACATGGATGGACACCGGGTGTCACAATGGCGTCACATTGCATCGACATAAATTGATTACATTCATCCCCTTTTTTTACCAAATAAATTCCGAAAATTATCAATCACAGTGCATCATCCTCACGTATCTATTGTTACGATGATACCAGTAATAACAAGGAAACTATTTTTGAATAAAAGGATATTTTGCTAGAAAACTCGTAGAAAATGCAATTTGAAAATGGTACCAGGATCCAGGATGATCACCGAGATCCGAGATGTGCTAGGCCAACGAGCTACGAAAGTAAATAAAAGCGCTTCTGCTAACCGCTGACAATGCGAGTTGATGCAATAATTCGGGAATAAATCTAATTAATTTAGTGCATTAAAATTAAATGGTGTTAGCTCAATTTCAGGGGTAAACCTATGTTACATGAACAACTTTAAGTCTCTATTTTAATTACAGTAAAACCTGTCTATGCTGGAAACCTGTCTGTGGTGGAAAATTTCCATTTTATGGGACCATAGACTGCATGCTAAATGTTTTTTTTTAAAAAAAAAAAAAACTCTCTATGCGGGAAAAACCTGTCTATAGACAGGTTCCCATCAGATTCCCATGAGGTTCCCATGAGATTCCACCATAGACAGGTTTTACTGTAGTATACATGCAGTTTATTTTTACGTACAATTACTCAGAAAGTAATAAGTCATTATTAAAGGTGAACTGACACGGTTTTGTAAGGTACCCTGATACTTAAACTACTTGAAGAAAGGTTACAAAGAAAGCAAGTGGTGCAACAAAATGTCTGTGAAAATTAGTACAAAAAAAAGGCTTTCTGGATAGGGGAGCATCAATTATAAGGGTCTCGATAAAAATACGGTCAAACTTTGACGTCTAATAACATTTTTTTACTAATTTTCACAGACATTTTGTTGCACCAATTGCTTTCTTCGTGACTTTTCTTCAGGTAGTTAGTTTCAGGGTACCTTACAAAACCGTGTCAGTTCACCTTTGAAAGTTAAAATGATAGAAAATTCAACATAAAGCACTTTGATAGTCGTTTAGAAAGTCGTCAGCCAATAGGAAGCAAGAGTACTAAATTGCTTTTACTATTATAGTGAGAAGGACTTTTTGAGTTCAAAAGTTCAAAACAGAATATTAGTATGAAACCATTGATGAAACCGAGTCAATTTCAAGAGGTTCAGTGATTATCATTTTTGTATACAAAATAAAAGAAAGCAAGTTTGGATGTACTACTATTCAGTTAGATTATTTTTAGACCTAATAGGCTTAAATTGTACACAGCGTGGGATCCGTGTCAACTTTTTTTAAAAATATCATACAATGTATACTAATGCTAATACATAATAATCAAGTCTTCAAGGTTTTCTAGATATTCCAGTTTGTAATAATATAGAAATTTGGTAATTTAGGTCGGTCATTTTCCTCGTTATTTCGGCATCATGATTAATTCAATTCACTACAGACATAAGTGAATTAATAAATTGTGCGAAGTAGTATTCGTAAAAGCGAAAAATCGTCGTTCGTAAAAGCGAAAAATGGCCATTATATATTTCGTAACTCGGGGGGAAAATGCCATTATATCCCATATTTCCCTACACAGCAATTCCATCTAGCCCTGTGTAATCGTTTTCCCAATTTTCGCAATGTAAATCCCTGAAGAGAGGCAAGATCTCGAAAACCGCGCGCAGCGCTGCATAAAAAAAGCGGGAGAAGCGGGAACTACAATCGAACGTCTTTTTTTCTTCCATTTTCTTCTCCTTCCCGTTTTCGTGTTTTTGCCCCGTTATTTTTCAAAGCGACCCCTCGATTTGCGGAATGGCATTTCCGCCACTCACCGTATAATTTGATCTTCTTGTCCCGATTTTCGACCAGGATGATCACGTAACCTCCCAGATCGACCATCTTGATCGGTGATTGGTGGAAAGGCGGCTAAGATGCGAGATTCTGGAACATCGTCAATTTGACGTTAATAAAGATGGAGCGTTGGTTGTCGTTGGAACGGCGACGAAACGTCCGCAACTACCGCTCCTTCCTCCTCCTGTCCATCGTCACCATTCGCACCGAAATCCAACCACCAACGCAGCATCCTTCCTCTTCCACCGATCGCCATTTCGCATCTCTCGCAGATTCCAACCGAAAATCCAATATTTCCCTCCTATCACCCGCCGCAGCATCCCGGCGCGCAGCGGCGCCACCCTTCGCCCGCAAATCAAACTATCGATTCTCATCCCTGCCGCTATACCGGCAAGCAATTCGAACGCCGCTCAAACCAAGGAGGTTGGAAGGATATCGGGTTGGATGGAGGGAGCACTGCCTATACCGCCCATGTTAAGAAAGTGTGCTCG
>JAQIWR010001635.1:0-13094 GCA_034695945.1 Glomeris hexasticha
GGTGGCACCCTGTTTAGAGAGTAGCATGTGTCATAAGCTCGGCCAGCCGAGCGCCTTCTTTCGTGAACACAGCAGTAGTATCAAGCCACCCCACCTATGAGGGTGACTTGATACAACTACTTTTTATTAAAAAAAATAATGTAAGCACATTATATATTACATTGACGATTTTTTTCCTTGATCCTGTAGTGAAGACTTGTTCATCAGCGGAAACTGATCGACAAAACTTATGCACTCATGAATCTTAAAAGTGTATCACTTCACCTCATTTTCATCGGAACCTGAAAGATGCGATCTTAAATCGCATTTGCATATCTCAATCGCAAATTTTTGATTTTTATATTTGCATATATTCAACCTGCGCAATATAGTGAGCACATGTTTCACTGCAACGGTAAATGTAACAATCCTATGTGATTTTGATATTCCTGAAACACCTGAAATTAGACTAAAAGTTTTCTTTTCATTATTCCTGTATTTTCATAATAAAAATCAGTAGTTACACATATGAACAGTATGCGTAATATCTGTTCTGATTCAAGGCGAAAAACACTTTTGGGCATATAATCATCATCACTTGACACTTCAAGTTTTCAGCTACAAAATTTCCCACATTTACACTCGAAAACACATAGCACGTACGCACGAACTTTTCTGGCATTTAGTTGTCTGTAAGCTCCATTTAAAAATTGTATTTCCAGAAATAACAGCTGCAAACGTGTTGAAATGCAATGAAACACTACAATGTACTACACGTGAACTTATATGTTCCATATTTGTTATGTATTTTTACAATTCACATGGATATATCATTGCTCTTTTCAAAAAATTGCGCATTTGTCTAAGGCAGAAGAGCTGGAAGATGTGGTAATCAATTTTGTGGCCGATTTCCCAAAGGAACCAATTTTACACAGTAGCAACGAGGTATTTATCGTAAGAAAATAATTACCTCTCTTACATAAACGCATCAGAAAGCTAATTAAATTACATACACTGGAATGAGAAATATGTGTAATAAAATGCTGCACAACGGGTGAAAATGAACGAAATTGAAAATAGCATTCGGAATGAAACTGCACAAACTAGCTGAAACATGAAAAATGAACATGACTGTAATTATTCACAATAGTTAAAATTATAACTCAAAAAATGATACGACTCAATGAACATATAGTATTATCTTGATTGATGTTTTCATAAAACTGAACATATTTTAATTACTATCAATAAGCAATTAAAATTCGTAATAATTACAGCGATGTCAATATTGACTGCAAACTCGTTGACAAAATATCAAATTCCTTTGTTCTTGAACGAAAACGACAAACAAAAGGAAAGTTTGATGGCAACGCTCCTCAAATAAAAACTAAAACTCTATGTTGCAAACTGGACTTAACATTCGTTTCCAACGCCATAATATAACATCTGGTAAATTCAAGTACATAGCTTGGAAACTAAATGCTCACCATAATCATCTGTTTCAGTACTAGAAACAATTGCGACACTTCTGTTAAATCTTCCTCTAAAATAAAGATAAAAAACATTATCAACAATATAAATGAACGTAGAAAAAGTACAATGAAAATTAAGATTGAACAAATTATGTATAAAAACCTTGTAATTTTACACAAACCTAACTTTAAAATGAGCAACTTCAAACTGATAAAGAAAACGGCATTACTCGGCTTTGGCGGACATTTCTCATTGTTGTCTTTTATAGCTGGTATGCAAGACACAACGATAAATTTGACATTTTTTCAGATGGCTCCATACAATGCTAGACTGCACTATCTTTGGCGATGCTAGATTTTGATCCTCGGGGAGATTTGTTTTTCGTGTTCAAGTCGTTCTCCATGGCGTCTTTCAGCGCTTCTCTCTCTTTGTCCGCTTTGCTAAAGAGAAAAATCTACTACATATTCCCGCATACTACACACTATTATTTACCTATATTTAACACATCTTGTCACCAGTCACCATTAAAAGACGAAAACACACATTACGCTAAGCTTGTTGTTCAACCATCTTATCTGCGCTATTCCAAGTTAAGTAGAATCTCAATTTAAAAGTTTCCATTGTGGAGTTTTGAACTTATCTTCCATTTGATCCCAATGAACATACTAAACACAGATTCCACTGCGACATTTTCACTATTAGGTACTAACATAGCTTTATCCTGTATCGACTCTTGCTTTTTATTAACTTGTCAATAAATTCATTTAGGCACATTTCAACAACATGTGATCTATACTAATTATGTATACAGGATGAGCACATCAAAAATATAGAAATCAACATATTAGTTATTGTATGTATACATTACTGGCCCATCTACCTATATAAAAGCCAGTTTAGTATTAATGTTTGCTGTTATGTATTCATTAAGTTGGAACAAAATAATGTATGTGTTTTTATTATGTAGTGGGTGTCGTTAAATATGCATGCCTAAACAATTACATTACTGAATATTCTAATTATTAAATCTATTATTATAAATCGTTTATCTAACAAAACCATCTGACACTGTTAAAAACATAACTAAAAATAACACATTTATACGTACGTTCAAATAAATTGGCAGAGCCATAGTATATGAAGTGCACAAAAGATAAGTAAGTATTGATAAAAAGCACGACATGAAATGCAAAGAAATTTGCATGCTGGACACTAAGACAACATGTATGGCAGTTAAAAAAAAGTGTAATTATTGTCAATGTTATGTATCTCACCCATCAATCATCGGAGTGTCTTCGGACGCATCCTTTGAGTCAAAGTCATTTTGGTCGTAGACAACATCGTGTGCCTTTGTCTGCTTACTACAAATAAAAAATGAACCAAAAGTTCGAAAAAGTCAAAAAAATAAATAAATAAAGGTAATAATATAAATATACACAGTTAACATGCATGGCTCGCCAATGCTTTGGAAACAATACAATGATTTAAACAATTGCAGCATGCGTCCACATTTCAAAGACAAAATATGGCAGGTTGTGGATTCCAATCACAAAATGAGTCTGGTTTTAATCTATAGCTATGTAAGATTTAAAATAGGTGTATATGCAGGATGATTCATTGAAGTCCGACCCCCCGTTTATTTTCAACAGGATTTGATATAAAATTTGGTGTTTTGTATACGTGTATATGGATCTCACGAAGAATCCGGTAACCCAACATTCGCTGACCTTGACGAAGTTCTTCAAGGTCATTGAATGCCTATCTTTGCAACGGATTGTGTTAGGAACCTAGTGTAAATTACAAAGTTGAAGCGCACAGTGTGTTTAGTTCAAGTACCAAGTTTTATAATTTTCCAAACATACTACGAATTAATATAAATTTTTGAAATAGTTATTAGTTGCACAGGTAAGCCCACAGACAGGCTTAGAATGTTGTGAATACATGTTCATTGTCTCTTGCTTATTGGAATGCTGGATTAATCAATATTTTAAGTTAGTTACACATTGTCTGCAGAAATATTTTAAACTGAATGTGCACATTTGAGTAAATGTAACCAACGTTGGTATGTTTAAAACGGAAACAGAGTCAATTCAAATTCAAACAAAATGCACACAATGAATTGTGACACATTGGTATTAACCACAACAAAATCTCAGTGTTTGATAATGTTGCGTGTTCCATCATTCACTGACAGTCATGTGCAGCTAGTACTCATAGCACAACAGTTTGCACTTATTGCCTCGTGCAGCATTTCAGCAGGAATAATCCTCTCAGTACCTGCCCGAATAAGATATTGCAAATCAAGTGAAGTGGTACCAATTTCCTTCCCATTCATACAAATTCAAATCGGATGAAAAGAAACAAACGTTATTTTTACACAACTGTGCGCTGTATAAATCATTTCTGCATAAAATTTCCAACTTACATAAAACCTTGAAAAACCAGCATTTCAATTAGCAAGAGGCAATGAACATGTATTCACAACAGGCTAACCCTGTGTGTGGGCTTACCTGCATTGGTTTAATAGGTTTACATGGGCTACTAATCACCATTTCAAAAATTCATATTAATTCGTAGGATGTTTGGAAAATTATGAAACTTAGTATTTATGCTAAACACGGTACGTTTCAGCTTTGTAAATTATACTTGGGTCCTAATGCAATCCGTTGCAAAAATAGATATTCAATAACCTTGAAGAACTTCGTCAAGGTCATCGAAAGTTGGGTTTCCGGATTCTTCATGAGATCCATATACACGTAAAAAATCCAAAATTTTATTTCCAATTGTGTTGAAAATAGAAGGGGGGTTCGGACTTCAATGAATCACAATGTAAGTTAATGGAAACTTTTTAATCATGGCACAATATGTAAACATTTTAGATTAACAGTAGCAAAGGTAAATTACAATGAAACCTGTCAAGTTGACCAGCCGACATAGTTGACCATATTTTCATGGAACTGAAAAGTCCCATAAGTGTTACATGGGGACCACCTGCATAACTTGGATGTTTGCCACATTATACAGGCTGGTCTTTCAACTAATATCTCGACATTGAAGTGAATGTTTGCAAATGTATGGATGTCTCCATGTGTAGCATCATGGGGGGGGGGGCACCCATCGGTGACGATATTTTTGACTGGGAACATTCCGTCAAGGTCATATAAAATTTATCTTCGCCAGTTTTGAGGAAAGCTGATTTGAAATTGGTAAAGGAGGAATTCATAAAAAATTATTGTTCATTTGTCACCATGGTCTCGCTACGCTGTTGTCAACAGAAGCAAGGGAAGCACTACATATACATTGCGGGATTGTCTTCATAGTCATAATCTGTGCCCTATATTTAGATGTTTAGGGAATTGCTTGATGTGTTCCAAGATGTGTAGTGTAATATGTAATTTTGTAAGGTACTGTAATAAAGATCATATATTTTATAAGTGAAATTATCTATGATTGTAACCTAGACTGAATGTGCATGAAACATTGCTACAGTAACAGTTCAAGTAATTATCTTCAATAATTGTTTGTTTTCTTTCAACAACAAAGCAAGAAAATTTGTCTTTATAGTTTCAATTTGTTTGTAAGTTATTAGTCTTTGTTCCTATTTGTAATACAAAATATGTGTAAGCCATTATAAACGCAACAAGGATCGTTACAATACATAACAATGTACCCTACAAAGTGTGATGATCATCAATCAGTACCCTGACATTAAGAATGCATAATAGATAATTTTAATTCAGGCTACCATTGTCCGTTTGGTCTGTGTATAAGTATTGCATACTAGTAAGGTAGTACAGTGCCCTGCAATCATTTTCTATGCATGATATGCTGACCATCCGTTAAAATGGCCGGATTTTTTTGGGACCCGCAAGTGGTCAACATACACAGGTTTTACTGTAATTCACAATGTTATTCAATGCTAGCAAATGATAATAATATTTAAATTTAAGTCTATTACTGTAATGAAACATGTTTGGTGTTTTTACTGGGAAATACAACTGCCACACTTTAAAACAAATAAAACTAAAAACATTCGCTGACATGCATGCCACTGTCACAAGATATTAAGTAGCAAATTAATGAAACTGCAGAATGGAAACAGATATTTCCTTCTCAATTACACTGCGTGATACTTTTTAACAATACAATAGCAATTTCGGGGCTATTCAAACAAGTGTATCGTTAGTACTGGGGAATGTAGTCAATTGCTACAAAATCTGATAGAGACTACCTACACATTCTAAGCAGTATTAATATAATAACATGTCTGACAATAGCAAGCACCACTCGCAACATCAACAAGTGCAGTGCTTAGTATAAAATCAGATATTATTGGAATCTTACTCCTCATCATCATCATTTGAATTGTCTTTCGAAGAACCCGGCTCAATCCTGGTAATCATGATTGGAGCTTTTCTAGAAACAGACTCTTCATATGATTCACATAGACAAGTTAGGCAATTCAAAAAGATATCTCTAGCATTCTTATTTAGTAGCATTACATTATGATTATACACACTGACAACACTGCTTTTGACAAAACAAATAGAAATTAAACAACAGAAATTATACCAATTGTAAATTTCGAGCTATTACAATACCATTTTATTCTTTTAGGCTTTTTTTTGCATCACAATTGTGATTGCTAAGTTTCCAAATGAACTAAGCTAACTGCTAAATGAATATCGAAAAAGGAATACAATGTACAAGCAATAAAATACATGTACAAAGACTGGAAACATTGTGACTTGTTTCATTGTCACGAGTGTTTTTTTTTTCAAATTGGTTACAATTCTATATACAACTTTCTTAATTAAAAATTGACAAAGTCACAGCAAAGTATGCGCGATGAAAACTTTGCTGAGTTAGCACAAATATATATTTTTACTGCACATTAAGATAATAAAGCAGAACTGACAGGGTTTGGAACATACCCTGATAATCTGCTTTTTCAGTAGTTATTGCGTCCCTTATAACACTGCATGGCTAAAGCAGAAATCGATTAAAAATTGAAAAATAAAAGTTATTATAGCGTTTTACCGAATGTGGCGTCGGCGAGTGGCTTACGAGGAGCTTGCGAGCGGCTGCGAAAGCTGCCGCAAGCCGCTCGATCCTCAGGGCCGCTTTCAGGGCCGTTTCCATGGAAACGCTTTGGCGCCGCACTCGGTAAAACGCTCATAACTTTTGTTTTTCAATTTTTAATCGATTTCTGCTTAAGCCAGTGTTATAAGGGACACAATAACTACTGAAAAAGCAGATTATCAGGGTATGCTTCAAAACCCTGTCAGATCTCCTTTAAACTTTGAGGAAGACTGTTAGTAAAACCAGTGTAGCCACTAAAGCTAGTATATGGCATGTTACTTATTGTCAAATATAAAAAAATGTACTGATTTAAAATACAATAGTTGCAATTTATAGTGCTAGTTATGAGATACAAGACCCAAACAAATTTGTATTATATAATTCACACTAGATATATAAGTTAATAAAATATATTTGTCAACACGCCACATTAATATTAATGTTGGAACTATTTACTACTGCTGAAATCAGCTTATTAGCACTACACAGCCACATAGTTAATTGTATGGTTTTAAAATGTAAATTTTATCTCCGTAGTAGGAGTTTCCACAAAATGGCATCATAGTGATGTAGAAAGTTGTATTCGCACATGGCAGGCATTACTACAGCCTAACATAACAAAGCTCTATAAAACCTTACAATTGGACCTTATAATTGGAATTAGGCCTAATCCATCTATTCAGGGGTATAGCCACATTTAAGATAAATTTTGAAATTAGAATCTAAATTTAAGCAACCTGGTTGACGTCCTAAATAACCATGATGTCATTTTCTACTAATTCCTAATAAATAAAAAATATATTTCCTTGGCCAACTTTTATACATATAATAGATAATTGTATTTATAAGATAGTGTGGCTGAGTTTAGGGAACCCTTGGCACATTCTTAACTATATATTTGTGTTCTCCATGTTAATCTTCCCTTCCCAAATTTGTCCCTCACTTCTGCTTAAATGCTATTCCGTAGAGAAACTTTGCAAGGAATCTTATTGTCAAAATGCGGCCATTTGTTCATGTGGTCCCCCTACCTTTCCTTCAACTTTCCTTCTTCAGTGTTGGCTTGTTTTGTAGCAGGATGGTTGCAGACGTGTACGCAAACACACATTATAATGCCACACTTTTTCACGAAGAAACAAATCAGGTCGATGGCAATTATAACAACAAGAACAATCACTGCGATGATGGCTGCAGTCACACCAACTGACATCCCAGCTTGCGACACCTTTATGTCATCTTTCGGGTCAGCTGTATTGTCATATGATTACAAAAAATACATTATAATCTAATACGATAATAACTTGATGGCATACAATTCATTATACTGCTATAACATAACAGGATTATGGTTGCTAGCAGAGATAGAAGTCATTGCCCTTCCAGATCTCATTGAAATTCTCACTGCATGTACACATGACCCATTGTCAAATCAAGCAGTGGGCATTGTGGTGCAGAAACAAAGCTTTACATAATCCCAATATCAAATATTCAAAACACGTTTGAAATAGGTTTGTAAGCAAACTTCTATCTCTGCTAGCCAATATAACATGCCAACAATGAACCATAAAATCCGTAATGTTGCCTAGTACATTGTTATAATGGACTAAGTGTTTGCTGAGCAGTCCAATATGGCTGACTGTCTTTGTTTATAGACTTTTTCTATTGTATGAAGTATTTTCAATAATTTCCATGACAACTTTAAATTCATGAAAACAATAACTGAAATAGCCTTTATCAATAACAATTTTAATGAAGACGGTAATCATTTTGGCCCAGTCAACATAACAGATTTCTGGTTCCAGAAGTTCAGGTTCAAATGTGGAATTAAACGCGAACTCAACAAGATTAATTGCAAATTGATGTATATTTGGCAACAAAGTAAAATTTATATCACAATTATTATTAACTTGTTTACATTAATTTAATTAATATCCTATAATGTGAGAAATGCATACAGTGAGAGCTAGTTAGAAATCTATAGGCACGTGCTTTGTGAATGTGATTCATGCTTCAGCCTCATGCTACACCGAGATGAAAAACTTTCCCGAGCTTCATTTCTGTACCTATTTATTCTTATGCTATTTAATACAAACGGTTAATCTGAATGTATTTTGACAAAATATTGTTACATTTTACCATAGTTTGGATTTAATATACAAATTATTTTAATTACATTTGAAGCAACATTCATATACTGTATTACATATGTATATTACTATTTTAAAACACTTAACTTATTAACTATACCACAACTGTGCAGATGTAGTAAAAGGTTAATGAAACGTAGTATTTAATCTCTCAAATACATTTAAACAGGAATGAGCTCGGTTTTAATTTGTTATTGCTTAGTCAGGGGAACTAAACTACTCTTAGAAAAGTGTTAGCATTCATAAGACTAATAACAGATGGTGAGAAACTTCAGGAAATGTATGTGCTAAGAAAGAGTGAATCCCAATTGAAACCACCTAATGTTCTTGAAAATATAATAATATATATACATATATAAAATCCTACTTTAAAAGAAAAATTACAAGTGACACTTTCCTGTTCCTACCAACAGAGCAAAAATTAATACTGTATACAAGACATCATAAGTTGTCTGTAATCTATTCATAAATTGTATGTTTCAGCTATCATACAGTTTAGGATTATATTCTCACTAGATAAGAAAGGCAAAGTACCATTTGGTTCTTGCGCTTTAAGATTATCCGATCCCGGATCTAGAAAGAGACAGATTTAGAGAAGAAGGCAAAACTGAAACTGAAGCTGTTAACCTGCTAAAAACAAACCATAATTGCAAGTACATTTTGCAACAACAATTGCAGGCAAACAGCAAAAGCCACAAGACATTATTTATGAAGGAAGATAGTGGTGCCAACAGATTGGATATTTATGATGACAGATTCAAAATGCAACTTTAGTTAATTCAGAATTATTACACAAGATTTACATATTAGTATGTAATTTACAGCAAATGCTGTGGTATGTAAACTTTACTTCATATATCTTTACATTTGGGAACTATGCATAGAACATGAAAAGCAATATTAATTTCCTTTATAATTCCCGAATTATGTTCTCCAAATATGAAATAAACACAATTTAAAAATGCATACTGCAGAATTCAATAATGTATTTAATAACATATTAAAATTCCAAGCAAAGCATCATTTTGAAGGCAAATTAGCAAAACCACAATCATTCATATTCATGGATGTTAAACGGACTGTCATAAGTAAAATGTAAAATTGGAATTTTTCCACTTTAAATTTAATGCGAACTTTTCAACAAAAAAATATATTATGAAAACAAACAATGTCAAACTAGATTTGCAATAAAAATTTGAAATCAAAGAAAATAACACTCGGAAAACACCCAAATGCAAAAATCAATTAGCACAATGCATTATTCTGAATGTTGCTAAAATTAATAGGATTTTTCAAACATTAAATTTCCAATATGATTCTAAGTGTATTTTAAGGTATGCCTACTTACCTTTTGCAGTTCTCATTATTAATACACCAGGCTGACTGTAACCAATACTATTTAGCGCTCGGACATTGATTCTGTACATGGTATCCGATTGCAGCCCTGTTAATAGTGTGCTTGTTTCTCCAGGGTAGGAAACATTTTGTGATTTAAAATCTGCTAGTTTCTTATAACCTGTACTTGTATTCTTGACCTATGCAGAATAATTATTATCGCTATTATGGTAACTAAGTGCAATTCACAAGAATAAAAGAATGCCGATGCATCTTCGCTATATACTCACTGGTTCATACGTTATGAGGAAAGATGTAATATTTTCTCCATTATTCGCTGGAGCAATCCACTGTACTTTATATCTAAAAACAAAAGACGTTCATATTAGTCTTGAGATGCATTTTGCATGTGCAGTAAAGTTACAGAATATTCACAAAATTTATAATTATTTTTTTACAATGGAAACTTGTCATCAAGTGAAAGTACAGTCAGAAAGTATTTTTAACATTTTAATTTGCTATTAAACTTTCTAGCTGCGTATATTTTGTTGCATACTGCCAAATGTAATTTCGGCATTAATGAATGTATATTTATTTACTTTAGACATTCCTTAAATTTGCTAAATCATGCAATCAAGTAATATATTCCTATATTGTTTGTATAGGTTGGTCTAATACCCTGTTTTACTTAAACCGATGTTGAATAAAAATATTACTTGTCGGGATATGGGCTAACTTCATTTTCGTTTATCCTTAAGCTTGTAATAGTTGGTTCTTCTGGTGAGGATTTTTTTGGCATCACTAGGGGTTGAGTGCTGGACCAGTTTCCGTATCCTACTTTATTTTTGGCAGCAAATTCAAAATGGTATTTTTTCTCCGGTTCCAGTTTTTCTAGGATGAACGGTCCATCTAAACAACAATTAAAATTGTCATATCACGTACCATTATCTTCATCAAAATTCATCTGTAAAACGTGCAGTAGCAATTTATTGTTGTCAATAACAGAAAGAAATAATGTAATTGCAAGATTAAATTATATATGGTGATATTTTATAACTTACAAATAAAATATGAAGGAACTTACTGATGGGCCACTGGCGTTCTTTTACTTCTGGGTCAGTCCAACTTTGACCATCTTCAATATAGCGCACTGAATAGCCATCAATATCTAAACCACCATCAGTTCTCGGGCCCAGAAATGAGAAAGTGATTGTATTTGCTGTGACCGGGCCAAAAACAATCTGGAAAAGCTTTCCCGGTGGAAAAGCTTCATTCAAATTAACTTCGTGCTCGCTGGTCCCATGTGTATTTCGAGCAATGCACTTGTATTTTCCAAAATAACTTGAATCGATTGGAATAACCTGCACAACAAATCACAAATATGATTGGATACTAATCTGTAATATCCGTAATGAAGCATGCAGTGCAAGAAAAATTAACGATGAATAAATTGGAATTAAACCTGAAGGCTACTCATTGGTCCAGAGCCAAATTGCTGATAATTAGGATCCCTGTCGATGACTTTATTAGGAGCATTCCATTCGATGGTAGCATTAGGGATGCTAGTTGCCAAACAGGTGATGTTGATGACATTGTTCAGCCAAGACGTCAAATTCGTATGGGGAGTGTTTAAAAAATCAGGAGCAACTGGCAAGAAATTACGTCATGTCAATAAGCATATTATTAATATTAATAAGCATGTATAACAAAATCATATTTTGATCTAACACTTAAATATCTAGCTTTATGAATACAGTGAAAGTTTGAACGAAATTAAGCTATTTGTTACCCTGCAATGCTATCACTCAAACCAAGACTTGCTCAAACCTATTGTGAAATTTAACCATGAAATAATACGAGTGCAACGTAACATCTGTCAGCGACTTCATTCGGAAGTTACTACATTAATGAATTATATATATATATATAATAATTTGAAAAGCAATGTTAAGTGTTGTTACATTCAACTGTCAGATGACCAATTTGCTCATCATTCCCTCCAGGGTTGTTTGCTAGGCATATGTAGTTTCCATCATCTGTTCTTTGTACATCATTTATTTCCATTCTTGTCACTCCGTCAGGATCTTGAAATATATTTATGCGATCTTCCTAAATATCAAACATAATTGTTCTAAGTGATCAATATGCATTATTTTAAAACTGCCAATTTTTATGAAATCACATGCACGGGGGCTAGTTGAATGTGAGAGTGGTTAATGTTACTGTATGAAGTGTAAAGTAAGTACACCTTTGACACCATTTATGATTCATTAAATACCATGTACAGTAGACAACGTACATCAATTGGTTTTCCAGGTCTGTATGATAGATCATCATCAACTTTCTGAATTTCCACTTGTGGCTTAGGATCTCCTTGCACTTTACACCTTAGCTCTGCTTTACCACCACTTGCAACAACAACATTTTCAAAGGATTCTATCTGTGGCTTCACTGCATAACAAATACACATTTTATATACAAGACTAACTGCTTATGCTTCCAAATTTGAATACTACGCATTGCTTACCAATGACAACCAGCTGAAATAACTTTTCCACTTGTCCAGCAACATTTTTCGCTACGCATTTCAAGGTGCCAGAATCCTCTTTGGCAACACTGGCAATTGTTAATGTTCCAATTTCAGTATCGACATGATATCCAGATCGTCCTGTTAGATCATCGTTGTTCTATAATTCGCAACATCATAAAGAAAAACAAAAGCAATACAATTGCGCTTCTGTAGCTCTATAACTGAAAAGTGACAGCGAAATATTTTCAAGTCGAATAGCAAATTAAAAAGCCTTCTGACAATGTTATGACAATATTTAAGCAGCAAATAAATATAAATACATACCTTATCCAGCCAAGAATATGTTGGTGGAGGCTTTCCAGTAGCTTCACATTGCAGTTCAGCTTCCCTTTGTTCAATAATTGTACCAGGATCACTAATGAATCTAATCGTTGGTGCAACTGTAACACACAAATTCAATTTCAAGTCATAAGTATTAAGGTAAGTGTACCTATAATGGGCCATGCTCCTATAATGGGACACTCGACAGTAATTGCTCAAAAACAAGCTTT
>JAQIWR010001636.1:0-13089 GCA_034695945.1 Glomeris hexasticha
CATTCGCATGCAACGCCCAGCCCACTCAGGATCACTAAATTTTAATTATAAGCACTTTTTAGTAAAGTACTCTTTGCTGTTGTAGATGCTAATTACAAGTTTACTTATGTTGATGTTGGCCACTATGGTAGTGAGTGTGATGCTGGCATTCTTAGGAAGTCACGGTTGGGGATGGCAATGAACAATGGGTCCCTTAGTTCGCCTAGGCCGTCTAATTTGCCTGGAAGTAGCCTGCAGATGCCATACTTCTTTGTGGGTGATCAGGCATTCCCATTACGCACAGACCTAATGGGCCCATTCAAAGGCAAAAATTTTAGTGAAATGGAAAAAAATTTCAATTACTGTTTAAGTCGTACTAGACGAGTCGTTGAAAAGGCCTTTGGCATAATGGCTAACAGGTTTCGTTTATTTCACACTTCATTGGCAGCATCAGAAGCCACAAATAGCAGTATGGTATTAGCTGCAATTGCGCTCCACAACTTCTTAATAGATAAAAAATGTTGTGTATATTGCCCTCCAGGTTTTAGAGATACAGAAGACAGGAACAATTTTTATGAGCCAATTGATGGTGAGTGGCGAAAAGAGGTTCATGAATTACATGGCTTGCACCCACACGGTTTAATTGGGTCAGCCAATCACGCTCGTGCTGCAACTGCACTTCGTCTTAGGTTAGCCACGTTCTTGTCAAATGAAGGTAGTGTGCAATGGCAGCAAACAGCCATTCAGCGTGGTTATTATAGTTAAATTTGTGTGTGTGTGTGTGTGTGACCATTATCTATAAATAAATAAATAAATAAATAAATAAATTGAACTTCTATTTATTCATCAACTTTTAAACTGAACAGTTGAAGTATTTTGCAACAAATCACAGCTTGGCGGGCCTTCGGTCCTCTTATCACAGGTAATATTTTAAAACTTTTAAGAATAAATTATTCATCAACTTCTTAACTGAACAGTTGAAGTATTTCGCAACAAATCACAGCTTGACGGGCCTTCGGTCCTCTTATCACAGGTAATATTTTAGAACTTGTAAGAATACATTCTTCGTCAACTTCTGAACTCAACATGTGTAGTATTTTACAAAAAAACACAGCTTGGCGGGCCTTTGGTACTCTTATTAAGTAAGATTTTATAACTTTTAAGAAGCCATCCATTGCATCGGTTTCAACGTTTGCTGGTGGAGCTTGCAAAATACCACTCAATGCTTCTGCGCTTTTTGCTAATGCATCGAATGATGCATGCATTGCAGTAGCACTGTCACTAAGTTTTGAACGTTTACGTGCTGCAGTTGAGGCAGTGCTGGATTGCACAGGTTCCAAATTTCCACTCGGTTCAGTTGTGACATCATTAGGTACATCATAGCTCCAGTCGTGGTCTACAACAAGTGATGCAGGACTTGTGATTCCCTGATCATGCAAACCTGGTGTCATGTTATTCTCTGTGCTAAAGAAAACAAAGTTTACAATATATTGTTAAATCAGCACATGGTTATGTCATCAAAGTACATATAACCTGGCATAAACACAACATACTTCAAATTCACAGGATGTGTGTTGCCCAGAAGACCATCCATGACATCATAGAATTGCCAGGACTCTTTATATGTTCCATCTGCAATAGCTGCTGATCCAGTGGGTGTTTCCCTGTTTTTCTTTTTTTTGGCGTAAGTGTCCTTTAGGTTACGAAATTTGGACATGGCTCCTTCAGCTGGAACAAACATGTAAAAGTTAAGATTATATGCATATTAATATTAATTGTCAATTCACATTTAATTTAGATTGCCCATTGGATCCCAGGAGAAAAAATGATGAAAAGGAGATTTTTATGCACTACAATTGCTACACAACAGTTTATGCATACTTGTTCACAATTTATAATGCATAAAAATTTTGTGCAACGTTATGTTCATACCTATGCATAAAATTGTATGCATATGCACAATGATGCATAGACTTTTTCTCCTGAGGAAATTTCAACCATTAAGGTGTTTTACAAATCACACCATGTCTGGTGTTTGATGGTGGGCAATGTGGTGGATTATCAACATATTACCCACCACAAAACACTACAAACTACCATAAGAAAAACAGACATGCATGGTGTTATTTGAAACACACGTACAACATGAGAACGACATTTCATATTAATTATGGGTTGTGTATTTTGTCACTGCTAATTAATACCTGTACATGGTCCTTGCTCCAGGAAGATTGCCATCCATATATCCCTCTTTTTGGCCTCATTTTTGTAATCTTCATGCTTTTTATCGTACAGGCATTCATGTGGTCGAACTTCTTCTATGAAGCGTTCGATTTCAGCTGGATTCCACCTAGACGCCATTATTTTTTGGCGGCGAATACTAGTAGCCATGCCCACAACGATTTGATTGGCCACGGCGATGAAGACGCACCGGAAAAATACATGTGCCATGCACTCTGCGGTCCGCACCGCAAATATACCACTTGCCACGCATCACCCCTCCACCCGACGGAAATGACATCACAAACGCGTCATCCGATGCGGCCTGCACCGTAAACGCAGCAAGTGGGCACCGAGCATTACAAGTACTCCACCTCTTATAATTGAAATTTTATTACATTCTCAACATGTTTTGAATAGGCTAGCTAGTCAACATAAGAAGCTATACATATTTATTACAGAGGAGCAATTGAAATACCTGAAGGTGTCTACCTTTTGTACTCGTTTGAATATGAGTAATCATTATCCGGATAAAGATACCTTCATGGTCATAGTTCAAGAAAGTAATTATCACCGTTTGAATATTCGAGAATCTATAGAAATTCAAAAAAATAGTTAAGTATTCCCCTAACTGACTACTTAACTCAAACCTGGGATCTTGCCCAGGTTCCTTAATAAAATTGTTGGATAATCGAAAAGGTTTTTTGAATTTGAATCCTCGGATCCTCCACCTGAAAGTATTTCTTTTATGTAAAAAGTAATTTGAAGACTTACCATGTAGACAGCATTATCAATATCATCAACAACTTTCATTGTTGCAGACAACATTTCTCAATTCCTGAAGTGTTCCATTCGGTTCCTATTCGTCTCGTCACAAATCTGAACGTCACATATGTTTTCGTCATAGTCAATCCGCCACCCATCAAATCGCCAAATGTATTTGGTCACACACTTTTCGTCCCAGGTGCGCCTCGCCGCACTGTCTTTGACACAGCGCACCTCGTCACGATCAATACGTCACACTTTTTTGACACAGTACACCTCGTCACATTCGTCACAACACTACTCGTCACACTCTAATCATAACACGCTACTCATCACATGCTACTCGTCACACACTACTCGTCACACGCTACTCGTCATACTATTCGTCACACTAATTGCCACACACTACACATAGTAGTTAAAAAAATCTCAAAGTTTGTTAAATTTCCAAAATTTTAGTGAATTGGAGAAGACGAGCTAAAAGTTATTCAGATACCCCAATGAAACTTTAACAGAGTGGTCAAAGATGTATTTGTTTTGTTGTTTTTCCTGTTTTTTAAGATATTTGGTATATTGAATTATGTTTCCTTTATCTTTTTGTAACTTGAAATAATGAAAAGTGAAATGGAAATTATTACGGGAAGCCTTTTTGAATTCCTTGGTAAGCCTAGGAAAGTATTCCAGTGCCTTTGTAAAATTTTTTTTAAACAAATGATTAACAATGCAAATGAGGAGTGGAAAATTTCTTTATTCACTAAGCGCTTCAAAATTGTATGATATGCTATACCACACAAAAAGAAATCCATTTCATGTTGTCTATAATTTCAAACAGGTGTTCAAATTGAAGCCTCATTGGCAGCATATTTCCTGCGTTTTTATAATGGCTGCTGCACCTGCGAGTAGCTGCTCTGCCCTTGCCTTTGTGCTTATTTGTTCTTTGACTATTTCTTGCAAGAAAATATGCAGTGCCGGATGATTCTGGCAGTAAGTTCCCAGTTTGTTGTGCCACCCCTCCATGTGGCAGTTGGTTCTTAGCAAATCGACAACAACTTGGTCATGCACACCGCCAGTTAGACAAAAACCGAGAAGGGTATTGCCTGCCTTGGACATATCTTCCAGAAACATAATTTTCAGCAAAGTAATCAGCCAGAGGCTCTAACTCGTTCTCTAAATTTTCACACCAATGTAAAAATGCATCACCGATTTGATCTTCTGGAACAAATGCGCAAGACACCAACTCATGCACTTTCTGTCTCAATGCATTATTTGCTACATAAGCAGCTTTCAACCCTATCTGCTGAACACACCTCCAAACGTTTTGCAACAAATGGAAAAGGCAAAGCTTGATAGAAACTGTTGGGAAAACATTTTGACAGGAGTTAATTGCACTAATTTCAAAATCCAACAAAACTTGATCCGACTCGAGTATGTAATTGAGATTTGTAGCTATAATTTCCAACAGTTGCTTGTGACCTTCAATCTATCTACACAATCCTTTTTTTACAAAATGTTTTTATAAGTATATCTCTTATTCTAGCTGTGCCATATTTAATGAGCACATGCTAATAATGCAATGAAATGTATATATATAACCCCTTGTTAGAAATGGGGTTGTGGACATATTAGGTACCGAAAAATGAATTTATGGTCAATTCATGTTTCCTGTATCAGAAATTTCCTGAATCATGTGAGATTATTAACCAAGCTTTTTAACATACAAAGTGCTATTCTCTTGCCTATACTGTCAATCATGTTGACATTTATCGAGTTGACAGTAAACAGTTTTGACTGTAACTGGTGAATTTTAAAAATGGCAACATCTGTATAAGGGTGCTGCCACTGCGCAGTGGTTAGAGCACTCGCCTTGCACCTCTGTGATCCGAGGTTCGATACTGGGTCATGCATGTGCAAAGGAGTTTTCTAGTTATCCTGCTAGTTTCGGATGGGTTTTGTCCGGGTTCTACGGTTACCCCTATTCTTCTAATTAACTAGAATACTTTCTTAGGGATTCGCTGTTGGCCCTGAAATTGGTTTATTATATATGCTTGCTTGCAAGAGTAGTAAAAAATGGTGAGGAAAGGGCCCCCGGGTTAAAACACTAGGTATATGTATATAGGACCCGTTAGCATTAGGATTATTATTATATAGGGTCATTTATAAATAGCTATATATTAGTTTGCAAAACTCAAGGTGATAAAAAATGTCGAAAATTGCCGTGTCTAGTGACCTTTAAAAATTAGCTGGTTGCTAATCTACTGTTCGGAGAATTACAAAACTTGTCCTACCATATATATTTCGTCTTGTTTAACGACTTTAAAATTGGAACTCACCACCTGTCTAATAGTCGCAAAGTTAGAAATCAGTTGAACGTGAAATAAGGGTCACCCTGTATTTTAAACTAATGCATTGTAAAGTGCATCTATGACTTAATATATGCCCATGAAACAGATCTTCAATATTTCTATTATTAAGAAAGTTATTTAATGAGGCCCTTATTTATCATCCACCTGGTATACATGTTCAAAAAAGATTAACCATAATATTCTATTTCTGCTTCAGTGTTTTCGTTGCTTTAATAAAGGAAGTGCTTCCCATCCCGGCTACAGTAACTTTTCACATTTGTCTGGTGCGTTGCATTGGCTGATTTGAGTAATGTGAGTAATAAGATTTTGTTCATCGTGCAATGCACAGTGCTGCATTGAATAAATTTAACCCAGTAGTTTTCTTTATAGCAAAAATTAGCTGGCAAGGAAGCCTCATTGCCATGAAAATGGCACACTGACACGTGGTTTTTTCTGCAATTATAGGACCTCTGTTACTTAAAACAATCCACGTGTTGCCATTACCGTGCTTGAAGCTTTTGAGAGTGTTAATGAAAGTCAACTCTATTATAACATGTTTGCAAGCCTATGTTGTACCTTTGTGTACTCTGCTTCTGGTGTGTCTCTTGCGAAATGTGACACCAGTACCTTTTGCACCATGCAAGCTACTTTATGATATCGTTCAATTCTCATGTTGTTCAAGAAAATAAAGAAAAATACTATCTACAAAATCTTAAGTGTATACAGAGCGTTTTTGAATTTGCGGCACAAAATCCACCTGGTGTTAGAGGGAACTAACTTACCAGTTGTTATAATTGAACCTAGGGCCTAATGTTGACCATTAATAAGTTATTTTTTATGTGAAGTTAGAAGCATGGAAATGGAAGCATTCACAAATCACGAGGTGGCTAAAAGGCATTTTGTTTATGGGGTTGCTGATGGCAGTGTTATATTGGGACAAAGATTGTACCAGGAACGCTACCCGAATGGACAGTGGCAAGACCACAAAACATTTCAGCGAGTGCTTCATCAGCTTTGTGAATGTGGAACATTGAGAGTCAACAGGCATAATGCAGGCAGGGATACACATTTGAGGGCACCAGATCCTGAAGCCACTGTCCTTGATGCATTGGAGGACATTTAACGCGCACGTGTGAGAGCTGTGGCGAACCAGGTTGATGTGAGCGGAACGCCTGTGTAGAACATTGTGCTTGTATACCAACTTTAACCCTACCATTTGCAAAGGGTTCAAGCATTAAATGCTGCAGGTTATCCATTAAGGATTCAATTTGTGCAGTGGTCGGCAACAAACTGCAGTTCAGACAGCTTTTGCTTCTCATGTGCTATTCACGAATGAACCCACATTTACAAGAGAAGATGTTTTTAATGTGCGCAACTGCCATTTATGGAGCCAAGGGAACCCGCTAGGTGCCAGACCACATGCATACCAACAACTATATGGAGTGAATGTTTGGGCATGCGTCTTCAGTGACTGGCTGATTGCACCACATCTTCCTCCTCAACTGAATGGCGAAGCTGACTGCATGTTTTTCGAGGAACTGTAGCAACAACTTTTTGATGATGTGCCTCTGGCAATCGGAGTCAGATGTGGTTCCAACATGATGAGGCCCCTGCACATTTTAGCATTTATTTCTAGCAATGCGTGGATGCCACCTTTGGAGTCAAGTGGATTGGTAGAGGTGGGCCAGTTGCATGGCCAACTAGTTCTCCAGATTTGTCAAGCCTGGATTTCTTCCTGTGCGACTCGTGAAGACCCTAGTGTATGAGACTCCAGTGGACTCTTATAAGGATCTTGTGGCAAGAATTGCAGTTGCTGCTGGCAATGTCAATGTCATGCCAGGCATCTTTGTATGGGTGCAACAATCAATGCTTCGACGGTGTGAGGCTTGTGTGCTGTGAATGTTAGCAATTTTGAACATTTACATTAAAACATTGTCAATAAATAACTCGTAATTCCTGTTCCATTTACTGGTAACATTTGCGCTCATAACATTGTTAAGGGGTAACATAGGGCCCTACGTTCGATGATAACTAGTTCAGTTAGTTTCCTATAACACCAGGTGGAGTTTGTGCTATGAATTCAAAAAACACCCTGTATGTATATATCTCGATCACATACTTCAGTTTAGCATTTATTGTCTGCATTTGTTTAGTACTCTACTAACCAATTTTTATACAACTCAGATTTTTGAACATTAGATCTTGAACCCATAGTTACTTGATTGGATGCCAATTACCATTAAAAACGTCCATAAATTGTCCTGCGAGCAAATCTTCCATTTGTTTATAAACTGTGCTGTAATCATTTAAACTGGCAGCATGATCACTCATCTGCCGATATTCTCAGTTCAGAATTTCTTCATTAGGTGTTATTCCCAGATTATTGCATGTTACCTCTCTGTTGAATATATGTACAGCAGTGTGTGGATCAAGCATAACAATAAAATTGCCAAATAAAACTGCTTATTTAAAACGTCATTTCCCAACATGTCCTTAGCTGTCATAATCATTCTTGTTCGTTCCCAATTCATATTCATTATTTAAACTTATGGAATACCCATTCAAGGCTTTCCCTGTCCTCAACCAGTGCTAATGCTACAGATATAATAACAGTTTGCCCATTGCAGTCCTCGACTACAATCACATAACAAGCTGCACTAACCTCAAACAACTTGTATATTGCATCCACATCCACATAATCTGTAACAACTTTAAATACAATCTCGCAATTTCTTATCTTGAAATAACAATCCCTAAAAGCCATTGTTATTGTCGACCAATACGTCTACTGAACATTAACGCATATATGTCAGCTTGGCAACAGTTGCCTGTAAGCAATTCTTTACTTTGCCGATGCAACTGGTACTTCCTTGAATATTTGTGAGGTCTGTAAGAGTCAAAATTGAGCTGCTTTCTTGCATAATTTTTTCCTGCACCCGTTTCTTATTTGCGTTTACTCGTAACAGTTTAGCAATCTTCTGCTTCAAATCATTTTGCTAGCGGCATTGTTATGTCAATTACAGAAATATTTCACTGAACCAAAAGGATTTAGCTTGAAATGGTTATAAGTGAAACTATTGAACACTAGACTCTTGATAATCAGGCCTTCAAATATCCGGCCTGTCACTTATATACGGCTGCCATGTGACACTTTAGCCTAGGTTGTTATTAGATTTATTACAAGCTGTTGTCTGGAAGGCTTCTTCAAATGAAGGCCATGATACGAAATTCTCCAAAGATGAATTCATTTGTGTTACAATTCACCAATTTCCTGCTATGTTTGTCACGTAATCAAATCAGCCAATGAGTGGGACCAGACTAAAGTGTGAAAAGTTACCATAACTGGGATGGGAAGCACTTCCTTTATTAAGATAGGCACATCTACAAATCGCATTTATTAATTACAATTTGTTGTTTGTCTTGTCTTTTCAAGTATTTAAATTCAATATTTACCTAATACAGTGAGTAACGTTAACCTATTGGACCGAACAATATTTCAAGTATGGGCATGTTTTCCGGTATTGACAGGTAATTTTTAGCCTACAAAAATTCCTGATTGGTTACTTAGTGGTTTCAAAGGAAATATTAGGGGACAACATTGTTTTTTTGGCATTTGTGATATACTGACATACTGCACTGTGCATATACTGTAAAAGTGGTTATTATTGGCATGCTTGTATTGTTTCTATGTTCGCAGTCGTGGTTTTCCCACGAAAATAATCACCCGTGAAAAGGGTAAACTTGGAATTGCAACCACCAATTCCTTTCCAGAATAAGAAAATATGTGAATGCTTACAAAGCAAAAATATGTGAAAATAATAACTCCCGGAAATTATCACTTTTACAGTATATATTTATTTCAACTCCACCTGATAATGAATTCAGGCTGGCTAGTGTCAGTCAACTGATCTACAACTGTGGAGTTTAAAACAAATTGGTTTGGTCTTGTTAAAATAAGAACAAGTTCCGACCTCCACAAGTATGCACAGGAGGTAGGCACACTTCCCTTCCATGCCCTGAAGACGTCAGTGAAGGGTTTCTCTAAATTATATCACACCAGGCCAACATCAGAAAAATTAAAATTAGGTATGACCTGTTGCTTATGCTCCAATACGTTGGATTCTATAAGGTATAGAAACTGGCAGGAAATACATGAAGCAGAGAAAATGACACCGACACATTCCAAGATTGGAACTAAAGAGGACGATTTTAATTATATATAGCATAAAATGGTGAACGAAAAAATAGAAGCAGTTTGGAGGAGGACCTTACATTCGCCCTCAGTTAAGGTAAAGGCTTAACTCTAAAAGAGGTCCTCCACAACGAAAACATAAATCACTATGGTGACGAGGCGGTGGACGTCATCAGCACATCTTAGGATAGGTGGCGTCCATACTGCTATAGGAAGCGGTCTGAAAGGTGGGTCCAAAATTGCGGGAGCAGCAGGATCGGTGGGAACAGGAAATTCCGGTATTCGGCCTCCAGACCTTTGCGCTTGGCCAGACCCATCGTGGTTCTAGTGGTTGATCCACGGACGAAGTGTTGCAAGGTGTAATGCCAGATTAGTATTGGTTTTAACTTGGGTTGGAGCACCTTGTACGTTGGCTAGAACAGGTGGCGGATCATTGTTGACAGAAACAGGTTGTGCAGAGCTATCGCAGACGACCGTGCGAAGGGAAGCAGCGTCATGGAATCGTGGGTCATCCACAATTGCCGGCACCAACATATGGCATTGTGGAAGGGCGGCAGAGTTCCACAACCATTGACTCCTCGCTGTGGTCGTGCAGGGTTAGAACATCAGGTTCAGTGGTGGAGAGGCATTGGAATTCATCCTTGGTTGGGACGGGAACCAGACACGGGTCGTGCAATGCGGACGGGACAGCACAACTCACACAAGGCCTCGGTGTGGGCGGCGGAGAAGCCTCCCGTGCAGTTTTTGTACATGCGAAAATGTGGCTGCAGAATCAGCATCGCTCGAAGCGGGCAAGAGCAGAGTTTGCTGCTTGAGCGGAGCTGTTTGGAGCGGCACAAGCACAGCACGAAAATGGCCAAAGAACAGCTTATTTTGGCTGTGTAAGGTAACACATGACATCACTGCGTCCAATTGGCCGATGGGCATGGCTAGCGTCGTTGTTGCGCAGCAGGGAAGCGTCTTGAAGTGTTCTTTTTGCATTTTTGTGTGGCTAAAGGGCTCTAGAAGCTACGATGCCGCAAAATCCAAGATGGTGGCTCTCAGAAGCATGAAAAACGCTTTTTCAGTAGAGTTTTTGGTTGATTTAATCTTGTTTTCGAGTGAGAAACGATGCAAACTGGCGATTTTCATAGCAGTAGACAAGCTGAGTGCAGAAAGGTAAGAGTAGTTACTTTTGGTGAGCGGATGGTTTGAAAACTGGAAAAATCGGCGACAGACAAGCTCATGGTCGGCGATTTTTGGCAATTTTCGTCAATTTTGCTGTGAAATTCAGAATTTTTGTCACTGGAAGACGGAAACGGAATGTCTTTTACTGATGGAAAAGGTCGATTTTCAACAGTAGAACCTCGGATGGCAGGCGAAAACTGCAAAAATCGGCGGCAATATGAGGTCATTTTTTTTCACTCAAAGATTACAGTTCGGAGGCGATTCGTAGCAAGAATCGGTGGTAATCGCATATATTGTCGAAATTTAAAGGAGGGACACAGAATCGAACGGTCGACTGCATTATATATTAGGTACTGTTAAGTGCTGTATTAGTCCTCCCCCCAAATAGTTTCCACTTGGTGATTTTTGTGGATCTTGAATGTGTTGTTCTCTGAATCTAACTGTGAATGCTCTCCTGGTTTGTCCAATGTATTTGGCATTGCATTCGTTACAAGTTATGCAATAGAAGTCGGAGTTTGAAAGTTTGTCTAGAGGGTCTTTTAATTTTGGTATAAAATTTTATTTTGTGAGTCGCTTCGAAATCCCACCAAAATGTTATATTTTTCCAAACAACGGGAGAGTTGTTTATTGTTGTATTGGTTGTGATTCTGTCCAATTTCGAAAGATTGTTAAATTGCCAGGGGGTTTTGGTCCATGCGAAAATTCTGTCCACTAAATCGGCTTCTATATTGTTGTTAACGCATTGCGTCCTCAAAAATTCTAATTCCTTATTAGTTTTTTCTTCATCGAGTTCGTATTGAAAATTTTTTACTATGGCTGCGCGAATGAAAGCACCCTTTTGAGTCATTGGGTGGTTTGATTTTCCATCTATGAACCTGCCCACATAAGACGGTTTCCTATAGACATCCACACTTATAGCACTAGTTTCGTATGTTAACAGCAAGTCCAAAAATGGTAAGGAGGGATCTGTTTGTTTCTCCATTGTAAAACTGATTCTGGGATGAAGATTGTTCAGAATACGCAATAGATTTTTCAAAGGCTCTCCTCTCAGTTGAGTGAAGGCAAACCCATCATCCACACATCGGCGTCATAGCGCGATTTCGGAGTGGGTCTTCAGAATCTTTGTTTCTAAATTTTCCATGAAAATATCTGCGAGTGAGGATGCGATGGGTGAGCCCATAGCCAAACCGTCAAACTGTCTATATAGGTTGCCCTCAAATAGAAAATAATAATTATCGTTTACGAATTTTATCTGTACCGGTAAAGGGCTCTAACTCCAGGCCCAGTCGAACCGAACGACACACATGATGCCACATTTCCTCCAGGTGCAACCATAAGTGCTAATTAAGGTCTGCTTCCATTGTGGCATTCCATTTTAGAATTTTTTCAAGAATCTGTGGAATACAGTGGGGACTCGCTAATCCGAATTATATAATGTTGGGGTAGTTCGGAGTAGCGAATAATTCGGATTACCAAGTCTTCATAGAAATACATTGCTATATATGTGTTACGTTCTAGGTGTCTAAGTGCGCAGTTTATCGGCTGGAGCACCGTAAAACGCCCATCACGCCTTAGCTAAGCGTTTAATCGACTAACTACCGTGAACCTAAAAGATTCGGGACATCGAGATACATATTTACAGCACACTTTTCCGAACGTTCCGACACTTCCCGTAATTTTCATATTCGGATTTTTCGTAACTGCTAAGACTTACGGATTTGCCGTAAGTCCATCTGTAATGAATAATATTATGATGTCAACACTTGTATGCTTAATTAATTATACAATTTTGTTTATGCGGTAATATTACTTACTTGCTTTGCACAACGTTTTATAAGTGTCACTGGCACTTTGTTCGTTTTATCCCCATTGGTCGCCAACGCTCGTACCAATATCGAATGTGTTTTAGATGTAAGCCAAATCTTTTCCTACGTGGCCTGCTCGATTATGACGCCCTCTGCTAAACTGACCTATATGTTCACATTTCAAAACAGTCAAAACCGTTTATTAGGATTATGTTATAGAGCTGAATACTGTTTTGAGTTTCCTATTTACATATTTTGTATTATTACCTTGCCATCTTCCATAATCTTAGGGGTATCGTAGGAAGTCTCTGGTGCAGGCCTATCTTTGCCTGACTTTTTTGTAGCTGGATTATGTGCTTGTTTTCCTAATCAAGATGAAATACCATAAATCATCGAATAAGAGGTAAATAGTTAGAAAATTCCTTAACGTACCTTTGTTTTCAGCCATTATTTCAGTATTATCATTTCTTGGAATGGGCATTCCATTGAGTGATGAGTTTGTCGCTGCAAATAAAATATGTCATGTTGTTAGTAAAATAAGTGTATATGAATGGTTTAAAGTTTTATTGTTTAAAAACATATTTACTTTGTGCATCACCTATACATGGTGTTGACTTAT
>JAQIWR010001637.1:0-13088 GCA_034695945.1 Glomeris hexasticha
GAGTTCAGAGGAGTCTAGAAGTGTCAAAACGAGTTCAGAGGAGTCTAGAAGTGTCCAAACAAGTTCAGAGGAGTCTAAAAGTGTCAAAACGAGTTCAGAAGAGTCCATGCAAAGAGTCAATGCAAAGAGTCAATGCAAAGAGTCAATGCAAAGAGTCAATGCAAAGAGTCAATTTAAAGAGTCTATGCAAAGAGTCAATGCAAACAACTATTTCATATTTAATGGGATAATTTATCATCAAACAGACGGTCTAGCAATGGGCTCAAGTCTGGCTCCGATCCTGGCCTGCATGTACATGGAGACCTTCGAAGCATCTATTCTTCCTGAGTTGACGATGATCAAGTTTTGGCGTCGCTATATTGATGACATTTTGGCATTTATGAAGATCGAGGATGGAGCTAATATCTCTCAAGTCCTACAGAAGATTAATAATGTGCATCCCAGAATTCAATTTACTGTTGAAGAGGAGGACAGCAAGAGCATTCCCTTTCTGGACACCCGCATTACCAGGAAACCTGAAGATAAGAAGTTAAAGTTTGATATCTATCGGAAACCAACCCATGTTGGCCGCTATATTGACGGTCGGTCTAACCATCCTGAATCACATAAAAATGCTTTCCTCTATAGTGCCATGCATCGCATCCTTCAATTTGATCTCGAGAAGCCTGAAATTGATAAAGAACTACAACACTTGGAAGAATGCTGTCGCCGTAATTTTATTGATCCAAAACGAGTGAGAAGGATCTTCGATAAAGTCCAACGCCGTTATGATATTCAGAACTTGACTAATCTCTCCTCTATAAGACCCGAAGACTTCTTTCTGCCAGGCTGGCTTACTCTACCTTATTCTAAGACCCATGTACAATTGGCAAATCGATTAAGGAGAGTGGGCGTGAGAACCTCTTTTTGGACAGATTGTACAACGCGGAAGATAAAACCATCTGTGAAAGACAGTGTTTCTGAGATGTCCAGTTCTGGCGTCTATCGAATGCGTTGCGGTGACTGTTCAGGTGTATATATTGGTCAAACAAGGAGACCTTTTCACGTGCGACAGAAAGAACATTTACGGTACCCTATGAAGTCGGCATTCTGCGAACATCTGCTGTTGTACGATCATGATCCTAAGAAGGCACAGATGGAAATAATCTCACACACTCATGATCGGCGGAAACTCAACACCCTGGAATCCTTAGAGATTCTTAAACTGCTGAAGCACTCCAGAGAAGAAACCTTAAACCTTGAACTTGGGCCTTGTCAAGGCTCCCTGCTGCATTGGCACTGCCCTCCCCCTGTTGGCTGTCCTAATGATCGTCCTAATATCAATCAACAACAGAATATTGAAAACCTGAATCCTGTTAATCTCTCGTTACCTATCAATTCCGACATAATTATTGAACAACCCCCAGACATCCTGATTAACTCACCCCCAGATGTAAACAGTGCCATACTGGAGAAGAGCATACAAGTGATCCATGCTGACACTTTTCAGGATAGTGATCAGATAGTGGATATTTTGACTCATGGAGGGAGCCACATTCATGTAGGCTTAAGTGAAGCAGACGACATCAATATATTACCCCAGGTTGACAATAGATGGCGCCACATTACCAATCAGTGTACTAACACCTCTATAGAGGGCGCTAATATACCTTCAACTACAACTTTAACTTCTTCTGGTGTTACTTCTCCTTCACTCCACCATGAGACTTCTAACCACGTTGGTCAAGTTCCTGTGCAAATCCATAATATTAACAGATTAAGGAGCAGATACTTAAGTAATGATGACTCTAATTTTATGGACATTATCGATTGTATACCTTGTAATCGTTCACCTGTTAATATTTTACGTGTTTCTAGGCTTAATACATCTCAAATCCATGTGAAAGATGATATATCACTTGATTGGATAACCGACAGCCCGTAAATTTTACTTTTTCGTCTTGTTCTCGGGTTTGTTAAATTAATTGTTTTTACTTGTGTAATGTTTGGATCCTGTTTCTGTATTTCTAGTCAATTTTTGTGTTTTAAAATTTTTTAAGGTTTTAACTAGAATTTTACAATTTAAATTTTAAGATTGGGATAATTTAGCCTTGACTTCCGTATATTTTCTCATTTACTTGTTTCTAGCTCGATATTTGATGTCTCAATTCGAAGTGTGACTTTCTGGTGCGGATTCTGTTTTACATGTTTCTACCTTTGACCAAGACTTGCTGGGTTGGTATATTTGTTAGCGTATATTTTTATCAACTTTCCAGGTTATTTATTTTGCGTTGTCTTCTTCTGTAATATTATTTGTAGTCCTGATGATGACTCTATGAGTTGAAACCGGTAGAAATTAAAGCAATAGTGTGCGAGATTGGAGAATTCCTGCCTTCTTTAATGTTTTGCAAGATCAAAATGAGTTCACATGATGCAAAATACACGAAACTGATGCTGTAATTTGTAATCATGCAACAAAGCCTTGAATTAATTCATCTTCACACATCAATGCTTTGCAATTTGCACTTCAGCAAACTTGAATGCATTTTCGATATACTGTACTTGATAGTGATCACAAACAAATAGCCAAAACACGTGCTAGCTTTGCAAAACGAATAAACCATTTTACTGATTATTGATTGTAGTTTTGCACTGGGAGAACCAAAATTTATGCAACCCATACATACAACATGCAATAGACAAGTATATTTCATACGAAGTTTACACATCTTGACTAACGATTGAATCGCACATTGGTGGCATCAATATTAATTAGTTATTTTAAGCTTTCCCTGCATGAACTCGTGGCCGTTCACATTTCAGGAGGATTGAACGTTGAATCACCCTGTAACGTTAATTATCATAGAGTTGTAAATGGAAAGTACATTGCACTGAATATTTTAATGCCATTTTGATATACAGTGTATCATGGTTGCCCATAAATATTGAACGCAGGACAACTTTCAACAAGCACTCCAACTGTCGAAACTGAAATTAACAAATCATGAGATCCAAGTTTGTGAATCGTGTTATCTGCCAATAATTTCTAGACTATGAATGTGTCCCAGAATAGTTTACAACAGCATAGCCAAAACAAGACAATAGGCGCATTCAAAAACGAAATAGCATAGCATGGACATAGCATGTTAGCCCTGTTAACATAGCCTTCAACACAAATTTCCAGTTTTACATTATATAACATTACGTAACATGGTCATGTTTGCAGTTTTTGAATGTGCCTACTGTTATAAGTACATATACTACTGTTTGTCCGGTTTCCCCCATCTTCTAATTAACTAGAATATCTACCTAGGGATTCGCTGTGGGCCCTTAAAAAAATGGTGCATTAAATATGCTTGCCTGCACCCATATGGGTCTGAGGACTACGGGTTAGCAGGCTTGCTTGCGAGGTCAGAGAAAAAAAATATGTGAAGTTGGGGCCCCCGGGTTAACACACTGAACGTGTATAGAACCCGTTAGCAACTGGATTATTATTATTATTATTATTACTAAGAGAAACTCTGTAATGTGTATAATGTATTAATAATTATCACAGAAGTTGTCCATCTAAATTAATTTCCAAAAATAAACATGCTTAATAAACGCTCCCTCACTACTATTTCAGGACATGCATTTTTTTTACAGGAATACTGGGTTTACATATGGCTCTTGAAATACACACAGCTTCCTGTGTGGTCATACTATAGCTGAAATAGGTGTTTTAATAGCACAAATTAAATATTGTATCGTATCAGGGTTTTTGTAAAACGACGATGGCCGTGAAGTTTGCGAGTTCCATCAGCAGATCCAGCAACGTCAAGATGCCATGAAAGTGATACACCACCTTATATGGAGCCAAGTACAGTATCCTACTACTGTACGGTGTCCATTAATACAATTTACTCTGACATTCCCAGCCTTATAAAACCGTTTGATCAGAATGAAATTGCTGCAGAATTACACGCGCGCGCCAAAGTACAGTTGTGGTCATGGAAAACTTGCACGCATTCTGTCAGAAAAATAAGCCAATATATTTTCATCCAACATAAACTACCCCTGGAACTTTCCAGAAATTGTTTTACTCATTTCCCAAACATAAATGTTTTTTACACCGTGTCCGACAGCTGAAAGTTACACGCGGCAGTAAATCACAGAAAATCATGTTCTTCATT
Source organism: Glomeris hexasticha (assembly GCA_034695945.1). Taxonomy (NCBI): domain Eukaryota; kingdom Metazoa; phylum Arthropoda; class Diplopoda; order Glomerida; family Glomeridae; genus Glomeris; species Glomeris hexasticha. Next base: position 4,152 of record JAQIWR010001637.1, read on the forward strand.
ATAACTGAAATTTCTATACAAAATCAATATTTTTGATAGGTTATACATTTAATTTTATATATATTGTTCATTGTGAATGAAACTTTTCAAAATGAACTGTGACATTTCTTCTGTTGACTTTAAAAGCGTGCATCATTTTTGAGATTTTGGCTGTAATTTGTTTTTAAAGAATTAGAATGAAAAAATTGAAAATTAATTGGAAAATAACACCTGATTAATAAACCTAAATTAATTATTGTTACCACTTCTTTAATATAAATTATATAATTAGAAAATTGTAATTTTGACATTAACTTGGTAGTATACCAATATATTTTATCAAATGAAATCGAAATATTTCAAATATAACCTAATATTATAATACTATAATAAATAGAATATATATTATTGTAATTTACTTTTAATAAAATGCTGGAAATCCCAGTGTTTATTTGAGAAATAATGTGATTAGTGCAAACATTAATTAACCGGCACAATCCGACAAATATTAACGTAGTTTATTTTACTACAAGTATCACAATGATGTTGCATTAACACAGAAAACATTCAAAAACATCTCACACCATCCTTCGCATGTTGGAGTGTAGTCAATGGAAAACGAATGGTACCATCACTGAAATGACCGCAAAATCAAATCGCTTTGCGGTGATATTCTGGCGGTGCCACGGCATAGTCCCCCAGGTTGAACAGGGAAGATGCATTCTTGTGCATATACCTGCACCGTGCAATTGTATTTGCTCAAATACAATGCCCACGTGAGAATTACCAATTCGTTTCTTACCTTAAGAAGTCGTGAATGTGATTGAGAAGCAGTTGAACGCTGCGCTCATCAAGTGGTGTGTACGCCAACATGCTTCCCAATTTTACTGCAAATTAATAAATTATCCGAATGTAAATAATATTCACTTCAAGCTTACAGAGACATCATTTATTACATGTGATTGTTTACCAAATAGTCTTAAAAGATGAATGGACCCATATATAGTTGCCATTGAAGCATCCGGATGATTAGCCAAAATCTGTTGGCAATAAATACTTATTATTAGAGTACAACAAAAATCTCAAAACCTTTTGAAAAATAGAGAAAATGATATGAAAGTTAGATGTAAACAGAAGACACACGTTACAACATTAATAAATGAGTTTCGGTAGTACTGACGGTTTAATTTTATATGGTTTCTATTGAACTTTAATTTTACAAATTCCAAGATTACCGGTCCAATTACATAATTTATTAATTTTTCCATGACCAAATATAAATTTAATTGACTGATACTGTTAGTTATTTAATGTTATGATTGAATAAATGGTTAGATAACAAAGCACACTAAATCCTTCACGCAAACTGATAAAACCAGTTAACTGAATTTCAAAATGTCTAACAAAATGATAGAATTTCAGAAATATTCCCAGGATTTCAAGGGTGAAATGAAAAATCCAGGTTTTCCAGTTAAGTAGACCGAATTTTTAATTTATACGCAATGATACCTTGACATGACAACAAAATGAATCTCCAAATCAATAAAAAAATTAATATATTATATATTTACATGATAACAATTGTAGTACTGACATATACTTACATCAGCATACTGCGGTCTTTCAAATTTATACAGCAGCTGAGTACCCAACAGCACATTGAAGTACTCCTTTATTCCAGACGTAACTTCCAACACAGCACTCTCTCTGGAAGTTTTAAGCCGAAAAAATGAATTAATGTGCATTGTATGTAATGCTTCTTTACTCCATCTCCACAATCACAACTGCACGGTACGAAAGAAAGTAAACCGATGAAATGAAATACGTATACTAGTCTACGTATATTAAATTTACTGTCATACCCATCCATGCATGGTGCATCAAAAACACAATACAACAGAATGAATACACACACTGACTTGTTGGGAGTATTGCTCTTGGCTGAAGTTTTAAATTTCACGTAATTCGCAAGAATTTGCTCAACGTTAATCCGCGCTGGAAGTTGGATTAACTGTCATACGAGAATAACATCACTATTAACACACGTTTGGCCCAGAATATATACAAGAAACTTGCAACTAACAAACTGTTACCTTTTTCTGTTTCGTTACCAAATCCCAATCGTCTACGAGCCACGGTTTGAGCTCATCGGGAATTTTCACTTTAATTTCAACACGTGTCAAGAAAGCTTCTTCCTGTTTTTTTGGGTTTTTTTGTACAGTACAATAAAGTGTAAAAATTCAGGGACATTGCATATATATATATTGCGGTTAATTTACAGATTCAATAGTTGGGTCAAGACGGCTTCGCTTCTTCCGCGGCGCTTCAGGAGTTTGTTCCGGTGCAACGGTTGGTACAGTGACACCTGTAATTTAAATAATACAATTGATAATGATGAATTCGTTAATTGTGATTTCAATGTAGTACACTGATTTCAATGGTGGAATGGAGCAGTTGGGAACCTTTGGTTTTTGGTTGCGGAGGTGGGGTAGGTTGCGGCTTCTGTTCCTGTTGTTTTTCTTGTTGGTCCTTTTGCTTTTCTTGTTGTTTGTGGTCAGCTGCAGGAGTTGACGACCTCTCCTTCTCATTTGCTTCCTTCTTTTTAGCTGTTGCGGCTTTTGTCTTCTTGTTTTTCCTGAAATCAGCCACGCGTAGAATACATTGTTATCATTATTATTATTCCTATTAATGACTGCAAAAATGGAACTAAATTAGAAATACATCAACGTACAATGCATATGCATGGGCTTTGTCCAGCTCCTTCTGCTTTTGCAGATTTGCGTCACTGAATTTCAAAACTCTGCTTTCTGGAACCCATTCATCCCAACTGTAAAATATAGACGACAACAATCACGTTAACACGTGTTAAAATCCAGGTTAAATTCTATCAATATAGCTTCTACCTGTTATTAAAATAAACTGAGTTTAAATGCAATCGTCAGCTTTAAAATTTGCCAATGAAATATATCTTACTTCTTGTTCCATCCACTGTAATGTATGAAATATTTGACTGTCTTATCTTTCACTACAGACTTTATGCACTAAATACGAAACAGGGTGTAAATTTAGTAATCAACTATGTAATTATCACGTAAAATTCAGAAAAGAATCGATACAAACCTTCGCTTCGTACAGCAATGGTCCGTGAAAACACAGAACCTTTTCTCCTAAAAATGAACGAAATCCAATGACGTATGTTATAAAATGTGACAATTAACTACGTATTTGGGAAAGCAGTTGAGCAAATTCACTCGTCTTACCATCCTGAAAACGAAATTTCGGAGGCATTGTCATGCAATCCTACATAAATACAGCCTACCAACCAGCCTTTGTTGCAAATCGAATGCGCAGCCAGCCAGCCACCTTTTTTTTCCCTTCCGTTGCGTGCTTTTTATAACCCGGGGACAGCCGCTAACACGGTCGCCATTTTGAGTATTTACTACTTGATGCTGCAGTGGCGCCATCTCGCGTACCAGTACTCAACCCGCGGTACTCAACCTACTGTTGCCACCGGTTGCCACCACCATTCCAGAATTTTAACCGACAGATTATTATAAATTGTTTCAAATTGAAGATGTCAAATATAAACACTTAAAAACTTTGAAAGTGTGGTTTTATTTTCTCAGTCCCATCTTGGACATGAAACATTTGAAAAATGGATTAACACATTTGTGAAAAAATAGAAACCAAAAATCTTGGACCAAGCAAAAATGCTCTTACAGCTCTATATAAGCTTCGTCCAAGATATAAGTATGCTTACATATAGAACTGTTATATATCACTGAAATACTTACTAATTGACAAAATATTAATTTCTACTGCATTTTTTGCATCCTGTGTTCATACTAAAGCGTTCCAAACATGTAAAATATCACAAAGATGTTCTTAGTAGTTACAAAAACCCAGGTATTTTGGAATGATTTATAACTAATTTTAAGGTTTAGAATAACATAACATATTTCACTGCTGACGGTTATTGCAAATTAAAATTAAACCATATACATACAAGCACTTATATTCTAAAACAATATTATAAAAACACTTAAGATGGTCCCATTAAAGTTTGTCAGTAACAGCATATGTAATTGTATGTATTAACATTAATAAGTCACCATTTTTATAATTTGCATTGTTAAATTTCATATTCCACCATGGATATGTCTGTACGCCAAAATGCTGAGAATTGCAGCAGTGAAACTACCGAATACTAATCCCCATTTCATAAATGAGGTCTTTGTATTGGATGACTGAGCTGAAGGAGAATTATTTTGACCCAGCATCCTCTTGTATAGATCTTTCTCTTTTGTCACTTCAGCTTTTTGTTTGTTGATCAGTGTAGACAATTCTTGATGTATTGTCTTTAAAGAAAGCAACAATTCAATGAATTTGTAAAGAAATTTAGGATTTTGTGTAACAATGTTAATGTTACAACCTTCAATTGCGGTGCAAACTTCAGTGCCTGCCTCATGAAATGAATTGCTTGTGTAGTGTTCCCTTGCACGGCCAGTATCTGAAATTACAAACAATGTTTAGAAATAAAAATTAAAATCTAATTTTATTAAATGAAACATATGGTTCACCTTTCCCTTTCGGAAAAGAGCTTTCACATTGTTAGGTTGCGCTCGCAACACACTTTCAACTGAATTCAATGCTGCATCATAAGCTTCAATCTGCACAGAATAAACCACATTTTTATGCATTTATTTCACATTCCAATCAAACTTGATAGAAAGAAAATAAGAAAACCTTCAACTGGGCGGCTGCCATATTATTTTGCACTTTAAACCTAGTTTCCAGCAACTGTTTCACTTCACCCGAGCCACCATCAGCATTCTGAATGAAATGAAGAAAATCACTTTAGCAAATTGCATTATTTTAAACAACTTGTAAATCAATTAACTTACTGATCCTATGTCATCTAGATAATCCAAGGCTCTACAAATTAATTGGAAAATTAATTACAACTTATTCAATAAGCAAATATCACAAATTCCTGGAATACTATTGTTATCACAAATGTTTAACCAACAACACAAATTTTTTTAAATCATTTTCCATGTGTAATTAACATTTGTTTCTACATTTCAAAAAATCCAGCATGAAATGCACTATTGTTTAAATTGTAAACATATAAAACATGTTTTCCACAATATAGTATTCCAGAGTTTACTATATTTCAATGCACTAAAACCTTCTGTAACATTGTAATGCTTGGGTATATTCTGCCCTGGAATACCAGAAATTTCCTTTAACACGCTTGGAATCCCTGCAATGTCAAAAATTCAGTTTATATACCAGTTTATACTCAGAATATATCCATTATAACTAGGATAAAATATTGACAATAAAATATGCATGAGGATTTTAAATACATAAACAAACCCAATAGTGATGCGATCAGAAATAGGCAAAGTTTCTAATTCCTGTGCATCCTCCACCTGCAATAATTCAACAGTGTATGTGATTGTCGAACTTGAAGGAATGTCAGGCAGTCTGTAATTCAAAGTACAACTCAATCAATCGTAAAAATAATATTTTAAAAAATGCACATGTGAAAAAAATAATAATAACCTTCCTAAAGTCCCATAAGCTAAACGTGGCTTGATGACAACTTCAGATTTTTCTCCAATTTCCATCAAAGGAAGGATTAAATCAATGCCTAAATTACAAGTATGACATTATCATTGTTAACCTGCTTTTAAAAATGAATTCAGATAAATTATACCTTGATTAAATTCACAATCTCCAACAGCAATTTTGATTTCATCATAGCAATCAACTTGTTTAATTCCATCTTCCAGTTTGCCATTAATGCTTATGGTCACAATATTACCACGAATTGGTCTTGTATCAACGCCAGCTCCTTTTACCAATACCTGGGGGAAAATGCAGCGTGAGATTCATATAAATTTAAAGGAAATTAACATCATATATATGCAACGTTAATTTTTATACCTTTTTCATTAATTCTCCACTTCCAATTATATCCATCCATTCGTTGTCCATTTCTTCTTCATTTTCCGGCCCTTTCGATTCAACATCTGCACTAGTAACTTCTTCGTCTTCCATTCTTAAACATACAAATTTACAATCTATTACGAATTAAAAGCCTGATATAATATTATCGCACTTATCATCAACTGACCTTCGGCGTTTATGACTGACGAGTATTCAATCCATACATCATAATACCGGTATCGAGACCGGTATTCAATCTAATTCAATCGAGAATCGATACAGTACCGGTATTCAATCTCATTTTAATCGATACAGTACCGGTACGCACGCATGCGCTTGATGCGCCGTTTTTGAAGAGAAGCGTGTTGCTGCGCAACATTATTGCGTAGCTCCGTCTGCCTCGCAATACATTCTGACGCAACACGGCTTTCCCTGCGAATGACGTCACAAATATTGCATGACATTTTCGAATGCGCAATACAGTTGCAACATTGTGGAGTAGTGAGCGTCTTCTTTGAACGACAACATGTCGGACATCGAGGACTTCATTTGCGAGGATGAGGGTGAAGATTATCAATTGGTACTGGTTTTTAAATCATTAGGCACCGCATTAAAACATTTTTCATCATTTTAACGTACTTCTCGCTAATTTTATATAAATTGTGGACCACCTATATAGGAATATTCGGAGGACAGCAACTCTGAACCTGACGTTGATCTGGAAAACCAATATTATAATTCGAAATCACTGAAAGAGGATGATCCAAAAGCTGCATTGACAAGTTTCCAAAAGGTTTATTTTTATTCTTTAATGGTTCTAACAAAACTTACAAGTGAAATTCATTATTATATAGGTGCTGGATTTGGAAGGAGGAGAAAAAGGTGAATGGGGATTTAAAGCATTGAAACAAATGATTAAAATAAATTTTAAAATGGTAAGTATAATATTAAAATATTACTCGCATAATATTGTTAATTTGGAAAACTAGAATAACAATTTTGTGTTTGTTTTAGGCGAATTTTGATGACATGATGGTCAGATATAAACAGCTTTTGACTTACATAAAAAGCGCAGTAACAAGAAATTACTCTGAAAAGTCCATCAATTCCATTCTGGACTATATATCAACATCCAAACAGGTCTAATCACATGTTACGTAGTTGAACTTTACATTAAATCTAAACTACAATTTTAATTTATTTGTTTGGATTATATTTATCCAGATGGAACTTCTGCAAGACTTTTATGAAACAACTTTGGAAGCATTAAAGGATGCCAAAAATGATCGTTTGTGGTTCAAAACGAACACAAAGTTGGGGAAATTGTACTTTGACCGTGAGGAATATGGCAAACTTGCTAAGATTTTGAAGCAGTTACATCAGTCCTGTCAAGTGTGTACAATTTAACACAAATAATAATTGTAAATATGAAAATATACAATTGTTAAATTCTCCCAATAATTTGACAAAATAGACTGATGACGGAGAAGATGATCTGAAAAAGGGCACACAACTGTTGGAAATTTACGCGCTTGAAATACAAATGTACACTGCACAGAAGAATAATAAGAAATTAAAAGTGATTCACTTTTTAGATAGTAATTCATGTTTAATATCAGACCATTATTACATCTAATTTCTTTCTTTAAGGCACTTTACGAGCAGTCACTGCATATTAAGTCCGCTATTCCGCATCCACTTATAATGGGCGTGATAAGAGGTGTGTTGCATAATACATATTAGAATAAATAATTTATTTACAAATATTTGAGGCCTATATTTATTTGTTTGTGTTTTAGAATGTGGTGGCAAAATGCACCTAAGGGAAGGAGAATTTGAAAGAGCCCATACGGATTTTTTTGAAGCTTTCAAAAATTATGACGAATCCGGCAGCCCGAGAAGAACAACTTGTCTCAAATATTTGGTGCTTGCCAACATGTTAATGAAATCAGGAATTAATCCCTTCGATTCACAAGAAGCAAAGCCGTACAAAAATGACCCCGAAATCTTGGCAATGACAAACCTTGTAAGGTACATTAATTTTCCATGTTTTGTGATAACTAATTAATTCAGAAATGTCCACACATTTATCCACTATATAATTTCTCAATTTTCAGCTCTTACCAAAACAATGACATCAACGAATTTGAAAAGATTTTGCGCACTAACAGGAAAAATATAATGGATGATCCTTTCATTCGTGAACACATTGAAGGTATGTATTCATTTGGTCATTTAAAATATTAACTTTAAAAATAGTATAAGCTTAATTGTTTATTTACCAGATCTTCTGAGAAATATTAGAACGCAAGTTTTAATAAAACTTATTAAACCTTACACCAGGATTCATATTCCTTTCATATCAAAAGTACGTGTGACTTGCTACTATTATTGCTGAATAAAATGAAAGTATATTTAACTAATTTTCTGTTGGGATTTTATAGGAACTGAACATTGATGTTGGAGAAGTTGAAAGTTTGTTGGTCTCATGCATATTAGACAAGTACGTATGTGATATGTTTAAAAGCCATTATAGGGTGATATTTAAATGGAGTTCGTAATGAGATTTTTATTTTTGTATAGTACTGTCCGAGGCCGAATTGACCAGGTGAATCAGGTTTTAGAGCTGGATAAGAAGACACAAGGAGCTGCACGGTACAATGCATTGGACAGATGGACAGTTCAATTGTCAACTTTGCATCAGGCCATTGTTAACAAGATGGCATAAATATAGAAATAGATAAACTCGTAAATGTTTATTCTCAAAATGTTATACAACTGCAAATAAAATTGTACGCAAGCTGTGAAATATTAAAATGTGTGGAAGTGACAGTTGCAAGTTTCTGGGTGACATAATGGATATGTTACCGGCAAAGTGAGAAACCAGGCAATGTGAGAAATTATTCCGTAAGATCGCCGATTAAGATTAAAGGAGAACAGACATGGTTTTGGAGCATACCCTGATAATCGCCTTTTTCAGTAGTTATTGCGTCCCTTATA
>JAQIWR010001638.1:0-13085 GCA_034695945.1 Glomeris hexasticha
ACAAGAAATACTGTGACGAGTTTTATTGTGACACAAATTTTGTGACGAGTTTAATGTGACGAGTTAAATGTGACGAAATGAATTTTGACAAATGTGACGAGTTCATTGTGACAATTAACTTTCAGAAGATTCTGACGAGATTATTGTGACAAGAAATACTGTGACGAGTTTTATTGTGACACAAATTTTGTGACGAGTTTACTGTGACGAGTTAAATGTGACGAAATGAATTTTGACAAATGTGACGAGTTCATTGTGACAATTAACTTTCAGAATATTCTGACGAGATAATTGTGACAAGAAATACTGTGACGAGTTTTATTGTGACACAAATTTTGTGACGAGTTTAATGTGACGAGTTAAATGTGACGAATTGAATTTTTGACAAATGTGACGAGTTCATTGTGACAGTTAACTTTCAGAATATTTTGACGAGATTAGTGTGACTAGAATACTGTGACGAGTTAATTTTGGCACATTGTGACGAGTTGAATTGTTGCAAATGTTGTGACGAGTGAGGTGTGACGAAAACAATTTGGCACTAATATTGTGCCGGGTTAAATGGGACAAATACCGTGACGAGTTTGTTCATAGACAAAAATATTGTGACGAATTTATAGGCCTCGAGAACAAATTTTTTTGCGCCACCTGGTGGTAGCTTTTAGGACAACTTGGTAGGGTAGCTATAAATCGTGCCTACCATTTGGATTCCATTAGGGCCATTATGCCTTCAAGATTCGATTAGGCCCCTTGGATTACACAAGGACCAGTGGGCCATTCTGATTCCGTTAGGGCCACTGTGCCCAGCAGAATGTATTATGCCCTTCGCATACCATGACAACTATTTGGCATTTTGGTTTTCATTAGGACCATTTGGCCCTTCATATTTCATATAAACCATTGGGCCCTCTGGATTTCATTAAGACCATTGGACACTTTAGATTCCGTTTGGACTATTGGGCCCTTTATACTCAGTTAGGACAATTGGGACCTTTTAAATTCCATTAAGACCATTGGGCCCTTTAGACATTGTTAGGACCAATGGATCCATTAGATTTTGTTAGGACCATTAGGCCTTTTGGATTCCATTAGGACCATTGGGCCCTTTAGACTGTTAGGACCAATTGGTCTGTTGATTTTGTTAGGACTATTGATTATGCCCATTGGATTCCATTAGAAACATTGGGCCCTTTAGACTTTGTTAGGACCAATGGATCCACTTACTACGGTAAAGTATCATGTGACGAAATGAACTGTGACCAGTTGAAACGTTGTTTGTTCCAGGTACCTGACTGGTGACCAGTTCCAAAGTGAGTCTTCCGTAGAAGCTTACGCAAGGTGCTTGCGGATGGGTTGCAGATGCATCGAACGTAAGTTAACGCAACGCGCTAAGTTACGTTTACTAGTCACGTGACTGTTAATTTACTACGCAGTGGACTGCTGGGACGGGCCGGAAGGTTTGCCGTACATCTACCACGGCCACACGTTGACGTCGAAGATCAAGTTCCTGGACGTGGCCAAAACCATCAAGGAACATGCCTTTGCAACATCCGAGTAAGTATGACAGTTTGTTGCATTGCAATGTATTGCAATGCAACATTCCAATGGGAAAACTGTACAAAACATTGCACGCAACAGCTACTCTCCGCAATAAAGTTGCGAAGTCGTATCATTTTTCTAACTGAAAATGCAGTCCTTGGTTGCTGAATAAGCAAGTTTCTTGCGTTGTAACATATTGCAGTGCAACATTCTAATAGGAAAACTATACAAAACATTGCACGCAACAGCTCCTTGCCGCAATAAAGTTGCAAAGTCGTGTCATTTTTCTAATTGAAATTGCAGTCCTTCGTTGCTGAATAAGCAAGTTTCTTGCGTTGCAACATATTGCTGTGCAACATTCCAATGGGAAAAATGTACAAAACATTGCACGCAACAGCTACTCTCCGCAATAAAGTTGCGAAGTCGTGTCATTTTTTCTGACTGAAAATTCAGTCCTTGGTTGCTGAATAAGCAAGTTTCTTGCGTTGCAACATATTGCTGTGCAACATTCCAATAAGCAAACTATACAAAACATTGCGCGCAACAGCTCCTTGCCGCAATAAAGTTGCAAAGTTATGTTCCAGTTCTTTAAAATTTCCAACTAAGGTAATTTATTGTTAATTGAATGAATCCAATGGGACCATTGGTTTTAAATGAATCCAAAGGGCCCATTGGCTTTAAATGAATCCAAAGGGCCCATTGGTTTTAAACGCGTTCAAAGGGCCCACTGATTTGAAATTAATCCAAAGGGCTAATTGGTTTGAAATGAATCCAAAGGGCCCATTGGTTTTTAATTAATCCAAAGGACCCATTGGTTTTCAATGAATCCAAAGGACCCATTTGTTTTAAACGAGTCCTAAGGGTTCACTGGTTTGAAATGAATCCAAAGGGCCAATTGGTTTTTAATGAATCAAAAGGGCCCATTGGTTTGGAATGAATCCAAAGGGCCCATTGTGGATAACTACATCTTGCAATGAAGTTGCGAAAGTCCTATACGTAGTTTCAATTTACTATAAGTTAAAATCATTGTATATAGCAAGTCTCTTGCTTGAGAGATATTGCAGTGCAACATTCTAATGGATCAACTATAGAAAATCTTGTCTGCAATATAGTGTCACCGCAATAAAGTTGCCCGAAATTTGGTATACGTAAAACAGTATTTCCTGAAATTCAAACTTCTGGCAAGTATATTGCGGCAAGTCCGTATTGTATGCAATGTTTAGTGTAATTGGCCCTACGGAATGTTGCACCCCATTATATTTCAAGCAAGAGACCAGTGATATAATCTCAGTTTTTAGTTTATTCGTTTGTAGTTAAAATTTTTACTGAACACCACTTTTGCAAGTTTATTGCGGCAAGTAGATATGGCGTGCAATGTTTTACATGGGCGGCCCATTCGAATGTTGCGCTGCAATGTCTTGCAGTGCACCAAACTTGCTAAACTTGGTGAAACTTGTGGAAAATGGCGTTTCTTTTGTTTCTGATGGTGTCACCAGTAAGGTTAGGACATTATAGAGTTAAATGGATGTTATATGACAGGTTTCCTGTCATCTTATCCATCGAAGACCACTGCACTCTACCTCAGCAGCGCAACATGGCCACCGCTTTCCAAGAGGTTTTCGGTGATGCATTGTTGACCGCGCCATTAGACCGAGATGAAGCTCACCTTCCTACTGCCAATCAACTGAAGAGGAAGTTTCTTATAAAACATAAGAAGCTTCCGGAAGGGATGGACGAGAGGTTTGAACTTCAACGTGCGGATGACTGTGAGTTTTTTTTTTCCCTGTAAATTTTCAAATTTAGACAAGAAATAACTTCTAAAAAGTAACTATTTCATCAGCTCAAGAAGGTGATCTGAGTAATTCGGTGAAGAATGGCATATTGTACCTGGAAGATCGCATCGACGGGGTAAACGGCGAAACAGCGGGAAGACTTTTACAAAGGGAACTGGTTTATTAAAGTGGGATTTTGTAGGATTGGAAGCCACATTTCTTCGTCTTGAACCAGAATAAGATGTACTATACAAAGGAACAAAGCGAAGTTACGGCAAGTTTAGATGACGACGATGAAGCGGAGGAAAAGATGGAGCTTCACGAGGTTTATTTAGTTGACCCGCAATGTACCACGTTGTTATTGCGAGTGGTTTGAAGTAAATAGAATTGTTTCTTTAGGGTGTTTCAAACGATGAGCTGCATTTCAGTGAAGGTTGGTTCCACGGAAAGCTTCCCGGTGGACGTAACAAAGCCGAGGAGTTGCTGAACGGCTACTCGCACCTTGGGGATGGCACGTTCCTCGTGAGGGAAAGCGAAACGTTTGTTGGAGATTTCTCCCTCTCGTTTTGGTAAGGATGATCACTATAACATGAGAGGACATTTATCATTATATATCCTTTTGATTGAATCTAAAATGCCGGATTTTGCAAGTTTATTGCATTGCAAGATGTTGCTGTGCAACTTTGCTATGGGGTGCTTATGCAAAATCTTGCGTGCAATATCAACTTACTGCAATAAAGTTGCGAACGTTCATGTATTGATGTAGAAAATCTTCCTGGTTCACCATGGTGGAAAATTTGACTTTTCGGACCATATAATGGTTTTAAAAAAAACCTTTCTATGCTGGAAAAACCTGTCTGTGGTGGACATTTTATCCGGTCCCATGAGATTCCACCATAGACATGTTTTACTGCAGTGTAGTTTATTTGAACTTGGTAACTTATGAAATTTGTGCAGTTTATTGCACGGACTAGGTATTGCACGCAAGGTTTTGTATACGTGGCCCATTGAAAAGTTGCTCTGCAATATCTTGCAATGCAACAAAATTGTTAAATCGGTCAAAACTAACACGGAAGTACTTCACTTCAAACAGAATGTCTTTTCTTGGTTCGTGTTACACACAGGAGGCAAGGTGCAACAAATCACTGCCGGATCCGTTCGAAGCAGGAACGCGGACAGACCATCTATTACCTTATCGACACGATACAATTCGACAGTTTATATGGCCTTATAAGTCACTACCGTACGCACCCTCTACGAAGTCAGGAATTTTTCATAACGCTTAAAAACCCTGTGCCTCAACCGAACAAACACGAAGGGAAAGAGTAGGTTTAGTTTTCACTGACTTGCGCTTGTCGGTCGATTAGTTGGAAAAGTTGAGGACCGTGTTCCTGTTTCGCACAGGTGGTACCATGCGTGCATGAGCCGTGCCGAAGCGGAGGAGATGTTGAAACGGGTGCCTTACGACGGGGCCTTTCTGGTTCGGAGGAGCGAGACGGACGACGCGTCCTACGCCATCTCGTTCAGGGCCGAGAAAAAGATCAAACACTGTCGTATAAAACGGGAAGGGAGATTGTTCATAATCGGGACAGCCCAATTTGAAAGTTTGGTCGAAGTGGTTAGCTACTACGAGAAACATCCACTGTACCGCAGGATGAAATTAAAGTATCCCGTCAACAGCGATGTTGTTCGGCGAATTGGCAGCGTAAGTCTTAAAATTATCTGCCGGACTGTTCAAATATTGTAAACCCGTGTTTGTCCCCCCAGGAACCGGAGGAGAACGCGGTGTACGGAGCTCCCGGATTGTACATGGACCCGAACACCTTTACGTCAAGGGTAGAATCTTGGTCTATTTGGTGCCTACGTGGACATGTTACTTTAAAATAGAGGGTTTTCACAGATCACCGTGAAAGCCCTGTACGATTACCGCGAGCAGAAAGCCGACGAGTTGTCGTTCTGCAAGCACGCGATCATTACCAACGTTAACAAGCAAGATGGGGGTTGGTGGATGGGGGATTACGGCGGCAAGAAGCAGCATTGGTTCCCGTCGAATTACGTCGAGGAGATTGAACCGGAGGATAATTCTGACGACAGTGTGAGAGGCATGCGGTTGCCGGTCTTGTTCACGTGCGGTTTCAGTAACTTTGTTTATGTAGTCTGGCGAAGGAATGCCACTGGGCAGTATGCAGAAAGGCAGCATTGATATTGTTGGATGCAGCGTAGGTACGTGTTCGGACCGGGGATGGAGTTTGAAGTTGAGGGTAATAAAGGTACTTTATTTTTGGGGGTTTTTAAGATATAATTCAAGCGGGACGTCGAGAGGGTAACCAAGAGTGGGTGTTCCGGATAGCGTCACCGTCCCAACACATGTTAACGCCGATCGAGATAGCGGCGCCGACGAAAGACGACATGGTGGATTGGGTTTACAAGATCCGGGAGACCGCGCAGCAAGCGCATGATTTGGTAGTCCTCCGAAGACTTTATTCAAACGATCCTGGGTATCCGAATGGGGAATTTATTTTAGATTAAGCAAGGGAAGGAGATAGAAAGGACGTTGCGGATCGCCAAGGAGCTGTCCAACCTGATAATATACTGTCGTTCAGTGCCATTTTGCTTAGAAAGTAAGGGATAATGGGATTGATGGTGGTGAAATATTCACGGGTGGTTCATGCGGTGTCTTGAATCGGAACAGGGATAACGTCGGGAGGAAAGGTGCATTTCTACGAGATGTCGTCGTTTCCAGAGACTAAAGTGGAGAAGTGGATAAGCCGGCTGAACTGCAAATTATTCCTCAAATATCCTTTACCATCTTAAATGATAATTACTACCTCCTTGACGTACCAGTTTGCGGGAAATGGACATTGCCAATTCCACCATTTGTCTTTGTGAAATTTGTGATCGGTAATCCGCTCCTTGACGTCTCGTTTAAGGGAGTGATATAGAAATTACCTTAACCGTGAATCACGTACCACAATCTGCAGTTTAGCCGGGTTTACCCGAAAGGCCAACGCATTGACTCGTCCAACTACGATCCAACCCGTCTTTGGAGTGTCGGCTGCCAGATGGTAGCGTTAAATTACCAAACTCCAGGTGAATTGATCCGGCGTTCAGGGTGTTTTTTAGACGCACGTGTCGCATTGAAGTTAATACAGAACTTGATCGCGTTAACTTGCCGCAGATAAACCAATGCAGCTAAACCAGAGCAAGTTTATGCAGAATGGAAACTGCGGCTACGTTTTAAGGCCTCCTTTCATGTTCCGCGAAGATTACGACCCGTACGATAACGAAACCGTGTTCGGAGTCGAGCCCATCTCCATATCCATCCGGGTACGGTCTTTCGTACAATTATAAGAAGTGAAGCAACTGTTTCATTGATATAATTTTTTCTTAGATTATCGCAGCGCGGCATTTGACCAAGTCGGGTCGAGGGATCGTAAGCCCTTTCGTAGAAGTTGAAGTGGTCGGAGCGGAGCCGGACACGGGCAACAAATATAAGACTCAGACTAAAGGTTTGTATAATCAGTGAGTTATTTGTTCACCTGCAGTTCCAAATATTTGTTGAGAAATCTGTGACTGGCTATCGGTCACACATATAAAAAGGGCAAATCCTATTCGTCCTGATTGGTAAACAGACCCGCGATTGCGATTTGCAAAAGTTAACTCGGCATGTTTGTGCACAGTCGACAACGGTTTCAATCCGGTTTGGAACGAGGAGTGTCAGTTCGACGTGCTGAACGCGGAGTTGGCCATGCTGCGGTTCGTCATCCAAGACGAGGACATGTTCGGGGATCCCAACTTCTTGGGCCAAGCGACGTTTCCGGTCAAGTGTATCCGCACCGGTCAGTCGCAAACGTGTTGCGATGTTGCGGTAACGCGCAACACGTGAATGATTGTTTTTACTTTTACGCGTGACAGGGTTCAGAAGCGTGCCTTTGAAGAACGGTTACAGCGAAGAATTGGAACTGGCGTCTTTACTGGTGCATATCGCCGTTGAGAATGCAACGGTGAGCCGGGTTCCCTCTGTTGAATCCTTGCAAGGTCCCTGCAGGGATTTTAAATTTAATTACCTACTTTTTAAGGAACGGCGCAAGATTATGTCTTCGCTACGCAAACTTCGCGCACAGATCGAGGACATGGAACGCGCCGGCAATGGGTTAGCGGCCGAAAGCCTACGGGTCAACGTTGCCAAGATGGAAGAGCAACTACTCTCGAGGAACGAGCACAGAAGGTGACATTCAATAAGACTACTTGACATGGCAGCGTACAGAATTTGAAGGATAGAATTAAGCCGAATTCGCAAGTTTATTGCTTGCAAATTTATACAGCGCAATATTCCAATACGCTTCTTATTTGAGAAATTGCACGCGGTAGATCGTGCCGCAATAAAGTTGCGAAAGTAGCGGTCCTTGAAATTTTCACTTACGGATAACAAATATCCTTGAATTCTCATCCAAATGGAGAAAACAAAATTTCACTATGTAGTTTGGTTAGTGCCTGACGTCACCTCGTTCGTAGTTTCCTTGAAGAAAATACCATCTTAATTACACAAAATAAAATAAGGGTTTTAAAATCGGTTTTCGTGAATCTGGGTTGGAATAAATATTATTATTACAAAATCAGAGTATGAAATCTTAAAAAAGAGGAATGTCATGACGTCAACCACGAACCAAACTACGTAGTGGAATTTTGTTTCCTCATTTGGATGAGAATTGAGGGATATTTCTAACCCCGTAAGTGGAAATTTCAATGAACTCTACTTTCGCAACTTCATCGCGGCAGGATGTACCGCGCGCAATTTCTCCTATAGGAAGCGTATTGGAATGTTGCATTGCCCTTATCTTGCAAGGCAGACACCTCCCAAAATGAGTAGGTCCTCTGTACGCTGCCAAGCACGATGGGACCCATATATAATGTTTTTTATTTAATTTTAGGATGATAATTCAGGCTAGACAAAACCCTCAGGATGGCGATCAAACAGACGGTAACGTTGCGCCGACTCGGTAAACGACAAAATCGTAAGCGAGCAATAGACGAATGACGCGCGTGTCACGAATCGTGAATATCTTTCTTAACGGACTCATCGCAAAAATGTTTACTCCAAAGAACGCAGGTCTTGGGTGTACCGCGGTACCTTAAGAAAAAGATTTAACGCACAACCCATCGCGTAACGGTCCGATAAAATGGGCCAGCTAACCTACCTTCTTGGTTTCGCGCAAAACATTCGTGTTCGGTGGCTGAAACATTGTGCCAACTATTTTTGTAAATACACGTACGGCGGGTTGTTTGCGCCGCGAGCAATTTATATACCGCATTGGACGGGTCTTATTAAGCCTTTTTTTGCGCTGCGAATATATAGAGCCGCTTGACCAAATGTCACGCTATCTTTCATACATTTTTTGTAAGAGATGGCATTTCCTCGATCTTTGATTAAACTGTAAATTACGTTGCTGTTTGCAATTAAGGAACGGTTGGCAATCCATACGCGGTGACCGCTTTGAACGACTCTAACTTTTAAACGAATCATCCAATCCCGAAATTTTCTTTACAGAACTGATGGCTCGGTACTCTCGCAGGTCCTTGCCAATTTTCATTGAAATCGGTGATACAAACATGCTAAAATTATGCTACAATTAGCATGCCATACATGTAGTGACCACATTGAACGACCATAACTTTTAAACGAATCATCCATTCCTGAAATGTTGTTGGAGAGTTGTTTGTTACACTGTTTTGCAAGTGCCTACCAATTTTCATTGAAATCGGTGACGAGAAGTCTCTTTTACAACTGGCATGCCATACTACTGGTCCCTACCGGTCCCTTACTTTTGAACGACCGTAACTTCAAAACTATTCATTATTTCTTTCTGAAATTTTAATGGAAGGTTCGTGAACTTGTTTTGCAGGTCCTTAGCAACTTTCATCTAAATTGGGTGACATTAAACATTTTATTTTAATTATTTAAACAACTAATGGTGGTTTGGACCGTCTTCTTCAGTGCGGTCTGGCTTTTCGTAGCCCATCATGAGGTTATAGTGATACGGTGATTTGAAATAGTACTTGGATATGATGTACCGATCGTTCCCGAGAAGGTATTCACCTCTAAGATGCTGGATCGCGGTGGCGGCGTTCACCAGTTTCATCTGTCCGCTAGGAAACTCCATCTTGGACACCTTGAAAGGGACCCAGTGAGGGACCACAGCCACGAAAGCATTCTTGGAACCGTTATAGTAGAGTCTGAGGACCATATGACGACAGACGTATGTGGCGGCCATCGCGATGGCACCGAACGCAGCCAACATGATGACCTCTTCGGTCAAATTCTCAAGAACTACATTGTGGTAAGGAGGGGCATAGTGGACCATTTCGCCATCTTGGGGCATTAACGCGTTGATGGAGACCATCGCTGCGATTAGGACCGCTGACGTGGAGCAGACGGCTTGGGTCCAAACCGCGTAGTTGACGTGCGGAGAAAAGTACACCAAGTCATGGGTCCTTTTGTCCATTCCATCTTTCTTGAAATAGTTCTTTGTGCCGAACTTTGATAACCAAGTGAAAAATGTCCTACGACTATCGGTGAATTGCTTCGCGGCGTGTTGAGAACTTTTCTGTAAAAATCCATTTCCCATATTTTACAACTTTATTCTGAGTTCTTTTAAATTTTCAATCAATTCTTTCCTAATCAATATTGCCAAAAAGGCTTGTAATGCAATTTTTCCCACTTTCGCAATACTCTTGCGTTGCAACATTATTGCGCGCAATATCTGCTATGTTAATCCTGCGATGAAGTTGCATTCCTGTGTGTTTAACGCAAGAGTCTTGCTTCTTGTACGCAATAATCTTGCAGCCAATTCGTTTTCGCGCAACAACCACCATTCTGAGTATACGGAAGAGTTGCACGGCAACACATTTCATGCAAGAACATTTCATAGGTGTTAGTTTTTGTAAAAACCAATTTTCCATATTCTGCAACTTTATTTTGAACTCTTTTCAGTCTGAAAGACATTTACTGAAAGTTTTTACCCTTGCAAGTGTTTTGCAAGATGCTTGCAGTGCAACATTATTGCGCGCAACATCCACCAGGTTAATTCTACGCGAGCAAGGAGTTGATGCGAGAGTCTTGCTTTTAAATTTTATATGCAACCATATTGCAGTCAATTCATTTTCGCGCAACAACCACCATGTTAAGTATACCGGTAAGTTGCACGGCAACAAATTGCTCGCGAGAGTGTTGCAAAGGTGGTGAGTTTTTAATGAAACTGGGTATTTGAACAGGGCGTTTGGTTGGTTTGTTGAAGTGGAACGTATTTGGAACAATCTGAGTGCCATACCCCATGAAATGATCCGGTTTGGCAACGGGGAAACTTGCACAAAGTCACGATGCATCTCAATTTGCACTTCGATACTGCGCCTGAAATAAATATTGCAAAATTTTTGGTTATATGGTAACGTATTTAAAAAAATACAAGTGCTTTTTCACCAAAATGGCGAGCTGAAAATATAATCATCCGGTAAATCCCGGCAGTCAGATGCAAAATGCGGTTAGAAATGATATTATACTGGTATCGATACAGAAAAACCGATATACCGGTACATATACCGCTAATACCGGTATTTATATACCTTGGTACACGATACCGGTGCTGGTACCGGTATAGTGATTTGTATACTTCCAATGTATTTGTATACTTCGAATGACGTCATGGTGTATACTTGCTTATGTGCTTATATAGTGACGTCAGTTGCGGCAACGGACAAATCAGGTGTTGGGTCGTTGCTGAATTTGGCTAATCAGATGCGAATATGACGTCACTGCAACTATTCTAATCGTAGAATTGCTGTTGACGTACGGCTGATCGCTTGTTGATTCTTCTCGATAGTGATGACACTCGTTTAAAGTTACGAAACGACGTATAATGGATTCTTTTAAACAAGCACAGGTATTTCAACCATTCTATAATGCCTTTTTCTTTGGAAAAACCGAAATTAAGACTTTAATAACGTGCGATTGCTTTGCCGACTTCTCCCTTTCGCAACATTCTTGCACGAGATTGTTCCACGCGCAACTTTCCCAATGTTATCCTACGGGCGGAGTTGTACACGCGGGAATCTCGCGCAATAAAGTTGCGCAGGATTGAATTTGCGAATTTTTCACGCCGGTTTTTGGCAGATTTTCGCCTGATGGCCCCATGGAAGAGGTTCCTCTTGTTTTATCTGATGACGACGTTGGATTCGAGATGGGGGAAAACGATTATTTGCTGAGAAATCAGAATTCCAGAGCCCGTTTCGTCGCCAGATGGAAGAAATGTCTGTGTTGCCTGTGTCTTTTACCCAGAAATATAATCGTCAGGTAAAATGAAATATCGCTGTATAAATATGAAACAACCTGTATTTAATGTAATATTTTCGTTCCAGTTGCTGCGAATTACTTTGTTCCAGGATTTTGAAACCGAAAGACTACAAATCAAGGACTGTGTGGCTGCAAGGTCCAACATCCAAGGAGAAATTCCCAGCAAATGTGATCAAAAATCAAAAATACAACATTTTTACATTTTTCCCATTGGTTTGTATATTACAATATATACGTATTTAGTGTAAAAATGTTATTTGTGTGAATATTAGTTTTAAAAAACATTATGAAAATCTAATAAAAGAAATAAATATAGATTAAAATTGTGCATTTATTCTTAATTATAGGTACTGTTTAATCAATTCAAGTTCTTCCTCAACCTTTACTTCTTGATTATGGCTACTACGCAATTCATCCCGGATATACGTGTTGGGTACCTTTACACGTACTGGGGCCCTTTGGTTTGTTGTTATTATTATTACAGTATTGCTGTTAATTTTTTTTGTTATAGTTATTATTTGTTGTTTATATATTCTTGGTTGTTGTTGTATAGTTTGTTGTTGTAGTTATTAATTAATTATTGTAGTTGGTTTTTTATTTGACATTGTTGCAGTTGGTTGTAGTTATGAATTTGTTTTTTGTTATTGCGTGTGGTAGTTATTTGTTAGATGTTGTAGTTGTTGTAGTTAATTAATTGTTGTAGTTGATTGTTGTAGTTGTAGTTGTTAATTAAATGTTGTAGTTACTAGTTAATTGTTGTAGTTGCATGTAGTTGTTATTTAATTGTTGTAGTTAGTTAATTGTTGTAGTTGTTAGTTGTAGTTAATTAATTGTTGTAGTTAATTAAATGTAGTTAATTGTTGTAGTTGCATGTAGCTGTTAATTAATTGTTGTAGTTGTTAGTTGTAGTTGTTAGTTGTTGTAGTTAATTAATTGTTGTTAGTTGTAGTTGTTGGTTGTTGTAGTTATTGTTAACGGGTTTTGTTTGGTTTATCGTTGCTGTAGTTAGTTGGTTGTTGGGTGTTGTAGTTCGTTGTAGTTAGTTAATTGTTGTAGTTGTTAGTTGTAGTTGTTGTAGTTATTGTTAATGGGTGTTTGGTTTATCGTTGTTGTAGTTGGTAGTAGTTAGTTAATTGTAGTTAGTTAGTTGTAGTTGTCAGTTAATTGTTGTAGCTATTAGTTGTTGTAGCTGTCGGTTATTTGTTGTAGTTGTAGCTGTTGATTACTTTTTGTTGTGTGTTGGTTGTTTGTTTATTAGTTGTTATTTGCTGCAGTTGTTGGTTGGTAGTTGTAGTTCATTGTTTTTATATCTTGCAAAAATCACTCATTTACGGAAACGTTTATTGCAATATTTATTGGAACAATCCCCGCAGTCTTTCGTACTGGCCGTTACGATGTGCCGCGAAGCGGTCGACGACATCCGCCGC
>JAQIWR010001639.1:0-13082 GCA_034695945.1 Glomeris hexasticha
AATGAACAGAAATTGGTGCCCAACCCCAATGATTCGGACACTGGAGGGTCGGCGTCACCATCTCCATCCAGGTCCAATAAGAGACGCAACCATAGGACCAGATCTCATTCGCTTACTTCGCTCTGCATCATTTCCCATCACCCATTCTTTTCAACGCTCCGCGAGTGCCTGTTTGTGCTAAAGAAACTACTTGAAACCAGGAGTGAGAGGCTGTCACAGACCAAGATCACACAGCAAGTAGCTCCCAGGTATGTGCCAATGCATTTACACTTAGTTAAGTATACTAGCATAATTTGTTGATTGATTAATTAATAATGGAAAATGTTCAATCTATAGGGATACAGTATGGAGCGTGTTGATAGGCAGAATAACAGATCATCCCATATCATCAGCACTGCTTCACGATGTTAGGAATATTGAAATGTGGATATTGCGGCTGCTCAGCGCACCTGTTCCTGTTCCAGGGAAAACACGTGTTGAGGTCACTATTCATTACTTTACCTGTCTCATTGTAGTTTAGTGTACCTTCTCCTAGCTGGAACAATGTAATTTCTTGTTAACAGGTTGAGATATTGCCACGGGAGGCAAGAGAAGCATTACTTTTTGCTCTTCCGGACCATACCCGCTTCTCACTAGTTGATTTTCCCCTTCATCTTCCATTGGAATTGTTAGGAGTTGAAACATGCCTTCGTGTCCTGTCATGCATCATTCTAGAGCACAAGGTTATATACCAATCGATCCAGCCATGACTCTGTAATGTTGTAACGTAATATTGTCCTGCGTTTAGATCGTGTTGCAGTCACGTGACTACAATGCTTTATCGATGAGTGTCATGGCATTTGTGACCATGATATACCCACTGGAGTACATGTTCCCTGTCATCCCTCTTCTTCCAACATGCATGAGCTGTGCAGAACAAGTAAGTGTTCACATTGACGGTAATAGGATGAATTGTATTAATACTATGAGATTGCGTTTGCAGCTACTGTTGGCACCAACTCCATTCATCATTGGTGTTCCAGCCAGCTTCCTCCTGTACAAGAAGAATTTCCGCCTTCCAGATGATATTTGGTTAGTGGACTTGGATTCCAACAAAGTAATACCTCCAGTAAGTGCTGATGACCTGCCTCCACTACCCGAGCCAGAGGGAACAATGCTCAAGAATCATTTGAAACAGGCAAGTTAGATTAAAATGGTGTTGTAGATGCGCCAGCTATCGTAACAAAGGTTTGTTTCGACAACAGGCTCTTGCCAGCATGAGTATGAGCCCACAGCCAATCAAGAATCTCGACCAAATAAACCAAGAAAATGTGCGCAGTATGAGGCACGAAACCCGCGAGCCACCTCCAACCATCAACACCGGTTTCAATCCACTCATCTACGGCAACGATATCGATTCGGTGGATGTGGCCACTAGGATTGCCATGGTCAGGTTCTTCAACTCCGCCAATCTACTTGCAGACTTCACGGAGCATACACGCACGCTCAGGCTTCACCCGAGGCCTGTAGTTGCTTTTCAGACAAACAGCTTCTTGCGATCTCGTCCCAGGGCATCGAATTTCCTTCATAAATTTGCACGGACGCAGGTAATCTACCATTCGGCTCTGACCACATGTCTCAATAGTAATGAGAACACCATTATTTGTGACGTTTCCAGGCTGTCGAGTTCCTTGCGGAATGGTCTCTCAGCCCCACCAATGTTGCCTTTCTAAGAGTGCACACAGGAGTGTTCGATCCAACTTTGATTGGTGATAAAGCCAGGTGGTACAGCCATCAGTTGGAACCAATTGTGTTCAAGGTGTGGGATGAAGGTGCGGGCTTGAGTGCCGCATTTGCAGCGGTTCTAACCCAAGGACAAAACCAAGGAATGGCAAGAGGCTCTGGACTGGGAACAGGCAAAGGGGCCAGTATGAGATTTCAGGGAAGTGGACCTGATCGAACGTTGGCGGACGAGAGTGGAAGTGACAGCGATGCAGATGGTGATGGTGCCGAGAGCACATCCTCGTCGTACTCATCGCTTAGTGACTTTGTCTCGGATATGGTTAACAGTGAAATCAGTGGTGATACCCCAGGTAATTAAATTTCTATTGACCGAATGTTTCGGTGGACATTTATTAATATGAGCCTATTGCTTAAATAGGGAACTGTCCAGAAGACCAAGTTGGGTACATTGGATTGGACCAGCGGCTCGTATGTCAGCCACCATCAACTCTGCAATTTTCCAGCCGTGATGCACATATGACTAGTGCAAGTGCTTCAGTAACAAATGTTGATGATCCCACTAGCAGTGCTAGAACTCATGAGCAGTTGCCGGCAACTGCTCCTCACACCAGATCTCGTTCGGTGTCCGCATCAGGATCACGGTCATCATCTTCCTCCTCCAATTCATCACGGACATCTGGCTCTGGCGACTCTTCCCCGGCTGGTTCTGCAGGATCTAGCGTAGGCATTGCTGGCATAGATGAGACCAACTTGGGTCCCCTCTACCAGGTAATAAATCTATTATTACCTTATTTAACTGGTGAGAATTAATTCTAATTGTGTATTGGAAGATGGAGAGAACAGCAACGCCAGCTGTTCCCAATCCCTTGGCTGATGTTCTGCCAGACATGCCTCCAAGTCCAGAAACAGATGTAATAGCACTTGCCAAAGCGTTTGCAACTAAAGTAGCAGCTATGACTGGTAGTCATAGCATAGGCAGTGGGGAATTGACCAATGTTGGACCGTCAACTGGACCACATACTCCACCGTCAAGTTCGGAAGACAGGAGGAATTCCACACCTGTGGGCAGCAGGCAGCCAAGCTTCACTGGTCTTTTAGGTTAGTATTACTGTATTTGTAATACAAACTATGACACAAAACTCTAAACAAAAACGTTAATTACTGCAACTTTTATTCCAGGACGTACAGGAAGTGTTAGCAGCCTTGGTGGATCTACAAAGCAATCAAGTAGCTCTTCACTACTCGATCAATTAACAGCATCTGTGCAACAAGAGGACATTCCTAAGAGTGCACCCCACCGGCAATCAAGTCAGACATCATCTATTTTAGAACAGGTACAATGTAATATTTGATGACGTGATAAAGATTCCAGTGAAGATGTGCAATGTTGACATTATTAGGTGGCAAGGGAAGCAAAAGAAGTTGCAAAGGAAGCAAGTAAGTCTGCGATGGTTGCCGGTAAGACTGCCGTAGAGGCTGGAAGGACAGCATTGGGGGAGGCAAGCAAGGCCACGAGGGAAGCAAGGAGAAAAGGACTGCTCAGGGCTCTGGGTGACTCGAAGGAAGCAAAGCAAGCTGATGTAGCGAGTTTGGGTGCAAGCAACGCACCTCCTGGGAGTAGCACTTCAGTACCTGGAGCTGGAGCAGCAGGAGGAGCTGGTTCCGCTAACCTGTTGTCCACTATCAGCAACGAGTTGAATGGATACGCCAATCAGACGACAAATATAATTTCGGAGCTTTTCGGTACGGTTGTTGATGACGAGTGAATTTTTGTTGGATAGATTGGTAAAGGGTTGAAACTCGTAAGCAGGGACAAGGAGCAGTCCAGCGAGTCTGATGGGAAGCCCAAACCCAAAGCCCAAAGAGCGCAATCAAACTTTTGGGCCATTTCCCAAAGGTGCGTGCAAGTGTGATGAAAAGCTCACCCTGACACCGGGAGCCGTGGACAAAAACGCTGCATCGAAAACATTGCCGGCAAAATCTTTCAATGTCAAGTCTGCTTTTTTGTCCTTGTCTCACCTGCCATTGATAGGTAAGCGAGGTCACGTGGAGAAGTCTTCCCTCATCAGACACACCACTCATCGACAGCAGAGAGCCGCGGTTGAGATTCACAGAATGCAAACTCTGGAAGCGCGCAACACTACTAATAGGTCTGTCCGCGTAGACATCATTAAGTACTGGGACAATACTTTAAATAATTTACTAATCAATGACTTGCATGTATATAACGTAGTGAAAACCAGCAGTTCTTGAAGGAGGTAATCAATGGAGCTCTGGACGGTGAAGGAGTTGGCTGGCTGAAGTTAAGCAGAGTCCGGAAGCTGATGGAGGATGAGAACTACCGTAACTTGGTTGTGAGCAGGATCAACAAAACCCTGGACAGGAAGATTGGCCCTGATGACCACATTGATGATGTGGTACGGTGCATTATTTGATATTACTTAAACATGGAACAAATTGAATTCCTCAAGTACATAACTTGCGTAACTTAATTCACAGAGCATCAGTCGCCCTGTTTGGAAGGGAATGCTGAAGCTCCTTCACTGTGTTGTCAATGGCCTGGAGCACACATTTTCCAACTTTGGCCTTGGCGGTATGGCTTCCGCCATTCCAGTGCTGGAGATTGCGCACACGCACTATTGGTCCAAGGAGTTGGTATCTGACGAGGCAGGTGTGGTTGGATTTGGGGTTGGCGGCAGTGGTTGTAGCAGTATGGAAGCACCAAGTGCTTCCACTACGGCTCCACTGTCGCAGACGAGTAGCCCGTTTGGAAGTGGCGAGAACCTCTATAAGCACTTGCACGATTCACATTCCAAACTGCTGGCAGATGACGCTGCATTTGGAGGTGAGAACAAAAACACACTGAACATTGGTTCATTTCTATACTGTAATCTACTAATTTACATTTTGGTATATAGGGTCTGAAAGGAGCAGCAGTCCCAGCAGTCCATCTGACTTACCCAAGGTGACATCACCATATCCAGGACTACCTGGAATGGACTTCCTACAAGTTAGTGAGCCATCATCACGTAACGACAGCCGTAGAAGCAGCAGGGAGCATGGTAATTGCTCTATTAATTAGCTTTATTGGGCAGATATAATAAAACCAAATATTTCTAATCTCCCAGGCTCCGATATCTCAACTCCTGGAACAGAAAGACCTTACAGTCCTGCAGAGGAAGGATCACTGCATGCCAGAGGAGAGGCAACAGAGATGTTTTTAGACATTCTGAATGCCAAGAGACAATTACTGCTCACCAAACTGACTAGTATCGAATCTGAGGTTTGTGTGTACGCGTTAACCGCGTCAACAGTATGATTATATATAAGCATGACAGTCCCGTTAGGTGGGGTTTGACACAGTTTATTGTTTGGTTTTGGGTTTTTGGTTTTGGTTTGTTTTCGTCATGAATGGACACGGTGCTTGCTGTTGATTCAGATTTCGGAAAGCGGATGCGCAAGCTGCAGCGCGAGCGACGCTGGCAGTATGATAACCAACCCGACGTTTCAGCGATCGCGCATCAGTCATCAATCTTTCCGATCAACCGTCTCCGATAGCGAGATAGAAGCTGGCAACGTACGTAAATGTTGGGTGAATGCATGCTTCACTATAAATGTTGGCCATATATTTGTATATCCCAGGAGAAAAAGAGAAAAGTTGTGCAGAATATAACCTGAAAAAGTAATTGTGGTTTTGTTTTGTTATGCACGTTTTGTAGGTAATGTATGTTTTGCAGAATTGTTAATAAGAACAATTAATGTATGCTGGCAAATATACTGCATAATTATGCAGAATCAGCTTTATCCAATCCTATACTCCATTTCGCTATTACAAACGAGTTTTTAACAAGGAATTCGAACGAAAACGCTTGTTAAAAACTCGTTCGTAATAGCGAAATGGAGTTATATATATAATTTCATCATGTACAGCATTTGTTTAGTTTATACAGAAATTTCTTTGCAGGAAAATGGCTATAATATAGATGCAGAATTTATAGTTTTGTTGTTTGGGGCTCTTTGCATAATTGTGCAGATACTTTTTCTCCTGGGATTTGCTTTGTTAACACTCAAGCTACAGTAGTATACCCCGCATCTGGTTTTATTATGTTGTGCAAGTGGGTGGTCTTCAGTTTTTTGGCTCTTTCTCTGCTTGTAGAAAAACTTATTTTGGCATGAATATATAGATAGATACATATTATATGTTTGTGCAAATTATAATCAGCAAGAGTGAACTTCAAACATGAATATAACCCATATATCATATAAAACCGCTTTTTTAATTAACACGCTTGTATAAATCTACAATGCATGTATTTATATTACCAGTTACTTAATTATAGCTTTGGTTATATATTTAGAAAAAAGGGACCCAGTGTAAAAATGTTCTATTTTAATCGCAAAAGATTTATACATTTGAGGTTAACGAAATGCTTAAAAATTGCACCGATTCCTGTTTCAGTTTCCGCGAACACAGAAGCGAATACCTAGCGTTTGGAGCAGCAAGAGTAGCTTGAGCACCGGTTTCAGGTACCATGGTGGCAACATGATAAATACATCCTGTACTCCCAGCCCTGATACTGGAAGAACATATCTGTTCGAGGGATTAGTTGGTAAGAACGGTGGAGATCGAATAATGAAATTATTAATTATAATGCCATTGTAATTATGAAATGTAATTAATGGTTGTATATAGGCAAGGATAGGTCACCTCTTTGGGACCAAATGCAATTCTGGGAAGATGCATTCCTCGATGCCGTAGCTCAGGAGAGGGACATAGTGGGCATGGACCAAGGTCCGAGCGAGATGATGGAACGCTACATTTCACTCTCGGATATCGATCGCAAAAGACTGGAACATGACGAGGACCGTCTTCTGTCTACTATTCTCTACAATGTTGCTGCCTACATGGTGATGGTGAACGTGAACAAGGCTGAAATAAAACGCAAAGTGCGCAGACTTCTCGGAAAGTCCCATATCGGACTGGTGTACAGCCAGGAAGTGAACGAGCTCCTTGAGTCCATCAACAACCTGGTATATTAAGTTGATATTTGTGTTCTAATCTTACACCTGGAAACTGCGCGCTTATTATAGGCATTTGTCCACTTTGCAGTTTGGAAATGACATTGACCTGAAGCCGCTGCCGAGTCGACTCATGCACCGGCAAACGTTTACGGTGCACTCCGGAACGGATGCTTCAGGTGACATGTTGTTCATGGAGGTACGAGATGATGGCATCATTTTACGCAGTGTCAATGGCACCATCATGGAGAGGTGGTGGTACGAGAGACTAGTGAATATGACGTATAGCCCCAAGAACAAGGTATTGTGCCTGTGGCGCCGCAACGGTGGACAGACGCAGTTGCACAAATTCTACACTAAGAAATGCAAGGACCTGTATTACTGCATCAAAGATGCTATGGAAAGGGCAGCTGTCCATGGCAATGGATCGCTTCCGGGTATATACAGTGCTTCTTTCATATATCCGTGTTCAGTGTGTTGATTCCAAATTATTGTCGTATTCCAAATATCATATTTGTATTGCATTCCTAGGAGAAAAAGTCTGTGAACAATTATATGTACAATTGCAAGGCACAATATTTTGTGCACCAAATTGAACCCTTTTTGTGCACAATTGTGCCCAAATTTCATTCCATGTTGTGCACGAAATTGAACCCTTTTTGTGCATAATTGTGCCCAAATTTCATTCCATTTAGTTTGTGCACCAAATTGTATATAGTTGTATGCACAAAATGCACTGAAATTCGGGCACAATTGTGCACAAAAAGGGTTGAATTTGGTGCACGCAATTGTGCACAAATTTTTCTCTTGGGAATTAATTGTTCTAAAAATAGGAAGTTAATTACAAATCTTAGATTTTCTGTATAATTAACATAGAAATCCTCTGACAAAAGGTTTGATCATACCTTTTATTTATTTTCAACTAAACATATATTCCAATCTCAATTTTGGATTTTGTAAAATTGAAGAATTAGTTACATGAGCGATTATTTTCTTCCGGATAGTTGTTCTCACTTTCTTCTTAGAAGCAGAGCTGGGAGGTGAGTTCCCTGTCCAAGATCTTCGTACCGGTGAAGGAGGTCTTCTACAGGTTTGCATGGAAGGAGTTGGTCTCTTGTTTGCCAATAGTAAGGTAGGTTCTCAATTAGCAATTAAATAATATGTTTCATTTACCTCGATCTATATATAAATATTAATTAATATAATATTTTTTCGTATGTATTGTGTGGTGTATAATCAAAAATGGGTTTGGAAATTTACTAATTATAGTTAATGACAACTCTTGATATTAGTAATAAGCCGAACAAAAGGCTTTTTTATATATAAAAAAATCATATCCCAGTTCTAATAATGAAGCTGTATCAAGGTGTAATTATTTCCCACAATCCCCTCCCTCACTTCTAAAGTTTTCATTGGATCCAATGACATTTCATAAATTATATCACTAACATTTCCATAAAGAAAGTATTTTAATGAACAACCTTAATAAGTATAATGAATGATTAATAGAAAATGTAGATTTAGTAGCTCTTTGTAATATATATAGCAATTTAGTACGTTTTCAGGTGGACTTTGTTGATTTTTAAATGTAACAATTCTGGACTGATATCCTATATATAGCTGCTTGCTAATATTGTTCGCAACTTGAAGGACCCTCTCAAAAGAATTCTTGGTAGCTGAATATATATAGTTACTTATTATTGGTTTCCTCGATCGGGCTGTCAAAGGACATTACATATCAGTTTGGCGCGTGAAACTCCTACAATTATGACACTGGTTATTTTGTGCAATAACTTCTAGGTTATAAATGGTTTGTTGAAAGCTGTTGTCTATATTGCTACAGTGTGGTACTCGGTTCCATCTGCATTAGGTCTAAAAATATATGCAGTGCAGCAAAATCCACAATGTATTGCAATGAACTGGAAATACTACATATATATTTATTCTATAATTAAACTATGTTTGCATGTATATATTATATATCGCATTATGCTTCTGACTCCGTCTATTTGTCATCCTCCTCCTCTTCCTCGATTTGGTATACTTATATATTATATGTATATTGCAATTTTTGACAGTTCGGTGCGCAGACTTTTACGAACGCGTGGTCCAATTTATTATACCCATGAAGCAATTTTTCTCGTTTGGTTTTTCCTTCATTTTTTGAATGCTTATTGAATTTGGTATCTTAAACATTTTGATTGTATATATTATATCTCTTTTTCTCTTATTCCTCTTATATATCATTTTATATATACACTTTGACCTTTTTACGACAGCTCTCTTCAGCCTCTTCCTGTCTTCCCATTTTTGTCCAACCATTTTTTCTTGTTCTCTTTCTATATATATATATATACCTATACCTATACTTATATATTTTCGTTGTTTGGTGTGGTGGCCAAGTGAAGGAACTTTTGAGATGGTCCTTATCGGCGACAAAATCACTCCAGAAAAATTGCAATCTCTGCGGCTCTTCCTTTTAGATCCTATATAGTAGTGTCATCCAATTCAGTTGCTTTTTTTCATTTGGTTTCATGTCCATGTCCAACATTGTTTCCAATTCATTTTCTAATCTATAATATATATATATCATAATTTCCAGATTAGAAACCAATGTGTCGTGTCTGTCGATAGACATCAGCTGATCGAACCAAGAGATGTGTTACTTACTTATACTGTGTCTGTATTGAAATATATATTCGGTTGGGTATTTAATAATATAATAACGGAGGTGCTATACATGATATAATGGTGTTGTTTCATTTTGGTATTCTATTATAATAGCTTTCTTTTAGAGATAAAGTGCATTTCGCTGAAGCGGGGTTGGTGGAGTTATACGCGCGTACCGTGTGTATGTCTATTGTAAGCGGAATCAAATCAGATGATGTATTTGCAGGAAGAGGAGGAGAAAAAGCATTTGGCTTGACATAATGCACTAATTATACATATATATAATCGATTTCCTAAATCGATGTTCCCTTTGTTTGTTTTTTTCTCTTACACGCCTACACACGCGTGATCGATGCACCAGGACTTCGAGGTACTATTATATATACGCACCTCTCCTAGTTGTTCTCTGCTTATATAACAAAGTTTGTAAGTGTGCAAATGGACGAAAGAAAGAAAGATGGCAGCTCTGAAAGAAAGGCAAAAAAAAAATAAAACGATCAGAATCGATCCGTCGAATGAGCGATGGAGTCCCCGCGGCTATACCAAAATCCTGCTGGTTAATAGTAACGATTCTGGTAGTAGATCCTAATTGAAAAAGTAAATGTTTATAATGTGTAGTAATGGAGCGAGCAAAGAAAAAGATTAGAAAAGCACCTTAATTTGTACTTACGCGGAGACTTACTTACCGATTGACCGCGATGAGGTTCCTTAATTTTTTGGTTCTGTCTCTCGAGTCTATAATTTGTTGTTTGAATATTTTTATTCCTCTCACTTGTGTTGGTTGAGTGTCCACTAGTGTAGCCTGCTTGACCATCTCCAAAGTTTCGTACACGCTATAATATGCAACACTTGTACAGAATACCAACTCACTTTGGTTTTTAATATATCCTCGCTCATATATATGTTGCTTCTATCAGTTCCACAATTTCTCCATTTCAATGCCTTGTTCCTGTGTATATTTGCTTGTGGCCGGCTTTTTTCTACTTCTATAAAGCTATTGTTATTGCTCACAGCTATCTATATATACTTATATATTCCCTTTGCCTGCCTTGCTCACATTATGTTTTGCAGAGCTGATATATGCATTGCTATCAGAATTTTTCCGTATTGTTTCCAATTCTTTTGAAATTATGTGACCACTGTAGAACCTCCATTATCTGTGAATAATGTAATAACCAAGGTAATACTACAGTGGCAGTGTGTGGTCAGCTGAGTCCTTGACTCAGTTAAACAATTCACGAGCATTTTATATTGTCAATTAATATGGCCATGGTTAATGGAGGTTTTATTGTAACTGCACATAATATACACACACATGGGACTTAATTGTTCACCTGCCTCTCGTATATATTTATTATCCAAATACTTAGTTAAATATTTCTATTTTCTCGTGAAGGTGGTATTCTGATCTCAAACTTTCTTTACGCAGCTTGACTACAATTAATTAATCAAACAGAATTGTGTGAATGAAGGAATGCTTGCAGACGAGTGTGACTGTTTAAATATTATAACAATTATATATAAACTACATGTTGCTATAGGGTGTGTACTAAGGTTATGCCTTTATTTATATGGCAAGGGAATGTGTAATTGAAGCTAAACTTACATGCTGTTGTTCCACATTCGTAATTTAATTTGACCAATTAAAAATGAAGGCATTACTTTGTATATACTGTATATACTGTGTGGATGTGTGATGAAGGAATTAGTTTCTAAACAATTGTTTGTTTATTTCGAGTCAGTTCTTCGTCCGTTTGGATCACATCCGCAAGTGCTTCACTCAAAAGGGAGGGATATTTGTCTTGGAAGAATTCAGTGAGTTATTCTACTATTTAACTACTCATTTAATTGTCAAGGTGTATGTATACAAAAGCATCCCAAGTTATAAATGAATGCAATGAAATCATACGTGTACACGCGTATAATGCGTACGGCGCAGATGTGATTAATGTATGATGTATGATATTGTCTGTATTAATTGAATGCACTGTGTATGGTTGATTAATTATACCATGTAATTAACATATAAACAAATACTTTAAGGGAAATGTTGCATTTCAGATCCCAAGAACAGACAAGTAATACAGAGAAAGTACAAGTCGAGTATGGTGAGCTTGAATAACTTTTATGTAACTTGTTTGTTTGAAGTTTCTGCAGTTGTGTATAATTAATATACCTAATGTTTGTAAACAAATGCTTATTTGTATGCATGTCAATGTTATGTTTTCTTAAAAAGGCTGATCAAATTTGCTATGCGGTGCTGTGCGTGTTCTCCTACATGGCTGCCGGAAGTGAGCAAAGGCGTCTGGAAAGTGCGGCAGAAGCACAAAGGAGCACCAAGGAAGGAACAACAGGTTCATCCATGAAAAGATGAAGTTATATTGATGTCTGATAGTCTGCAGTAGATCGAGTCAATTATGGTTATAAGGAATAATCAGTACGTAAGTACGTAAACTACAAAATGATTTTCTCTTAAAGCCAGTCAGTGAGCAATATAGAAGTCAAAGTTGTGATAACTTTTCATTCACTTGTATATGTTGGTCTATATAATTGTAAATAGGCCAGCCAGTGTTTTGATTCCTCCCAATTGACTCAGTGTACGTTTCAGATCTGGCAACCGCATATGCATGTAGGGTTATACATTTCACTACAAAAATGATGCAGGTTTTTGTTATATTAATATGTACATGTAAGTTTATATATATATAGGAAGAAATTTGCTTGGTGTGATTTTTATCTGCTGTATTGTGAATAACTGTCAGCATGTAGAATTTCATGAAGAGCAATTATAAGGGTGATTAAAAACATAGAACTTAAAACAAAATAAGATGTGCATATAATTTTCAATATATTACTCTTGATATTAGCTATCAGGGTTTTTACAATATTTACAATATCCTATACAAACTGTGATGATATAATGGAATACAGCAAGGAATGTTAGAGTGCATATTAATGAATTGATAGATTTATAATGCTGACTTGATGAACTGCATGGATCGGCATTCCCGTCAACACATGTAACACCTTTTGGACAGCAGAGCTTTGAAGTGTAGCAGCAGTTTGTCTACAAATTGGTTTGCTAATTAGTTGATGTGTTCAGTGTTTCAATTTGTAAATTCTACTCACTTCATTTCCTGTGCAGCATTTGTGCATACCATCTGCATCACAATAGTAGTCTTCAGGATGAACACAGCCTTCCAAACAGTGTCCATCAACACACTTTATGTCTGCGGCACAGCACTCCTTTTCATTGTAGCAGCAATTGGTCTAAAAATGTACAGGTATATGGTTAGTTAAGTGGGGCATGTTGAAAAATCGCATCATTTAAATGGTTCATTTGCGGTTGGAATCCATTGTATTTGCCACTTGTACTCACATCATTGGCTGTGCAACATCTGTTCATACCGTCTTTGTCGCAGTAGTAGTCTTCAGGTTCACTTGATGGACCACAATCTTGTTGACATGTGTAATTAGCACACTTTAGGCCTACTGGACAACAGAACTTTGAATCGTAGCAGCAGTTTTTCTGAAAATTGGTTTGCTTAGTTTATATATTGTAAAATGTACATCATGTATTATGATCTATGCAGGGTGTTAGAGTGAACTAACAGAACCAACTGTATACAGGAACACTACCCTAACGGACAGTTGTCAGACCACAGGACATT